>PVKE010008401.1:0-47832 GCA_004027555.1 Craseonycteris thonglongyai | reverse complement strand
TTCCACCTATAAGTGAGGTCATGTGTTTCCTGATTCTTTCAGTCTGACTTATTTCGCTTAATAAGATGGTCTCTAGGTCCATCCATGTTGCCAGAAATGACTGTAATTTATCATTTCTCATCGCTGAGTAGTATTCCATTGTGTAAATGTACCACATCTTCTTTATCCAGTCGTCTATCGAAGGGCATTTTGGTTTAAAAATGTACAGTCTTGCTGGCTGTTTTCTGTTTGTGCCATTTATTTTTTCTTTATTTTCTTTTTCACTGTTTTCTCAGGATCTCCAAATGGATGTATAAGAGACTTTCAGACTCAACGTGTCTGATGTTGACTTTCAATCTTCTTTTCTCTGATCAGACCCTTTCCCACCTCAGTTGATGGCAGTTACATTCACATAGTTGCTGAGATCAAAACCTCAATGCTAGTCTTGACTCCTTTCTTTCTTTTGTGTCTCATCCTGCCTGTTAGGAAATTGTGCCTGCTCTGCCTTCAGAATAGACCTGAAGATGTCACCTCCCTCCCCTGTCCTGTACCTCTCACATGGACCAGAGAGTCTCCTCACCCACCTCCTTGACTAAGTTCTTAGACTCCAGCCATACAGGCTCAGCACAGCCGCCAGAGCTGCCCTGCACATTCAACCCAGTAAAATGATAATGGAGATAAATGTCTCCTAAAAATTATTCAGAGGAGAAGAGTTCTGGATGAAACAATGACAAGATTTAATATTTATCTAATTGGAGTTTCAGAGGAAGAAAATAAAGAAGATGGATGACAGGCAAGATTTAAAAAATAGTAGACTACTATCTAGGTTTGATTTTTTTAAAAAGCCATTTGATAAACTGCATAAATATAATAAAACAGCAAGGTAAAAAAGAAAAAAATCCTGCCTCTAAATACATTATATTCAAATAGTGGAATAGTAAAGATAAATTCTTAAAATAAACAAAAAAATAAATGACCTCCAAGGGAAGATAATTAAATGGTTGATGAGTTCTCTGTAGTTAAAAACAGAAATCTGGAGAAATAGAATATTATTCTCAAAATACTGAGAGAGAAAAGAAGTCCCCATTCCTCTGATTGAACACATTTAATGAGCACAAGTACAGTAATTGTGGTTTTCTCCTTGCCAGTCCTTGAAACATTTAATGTAGAGGAGATGGTAGAACACAATATGCAAGGAGCGAGCTGTTAGTTCTTCCAGAGCCCCTGCCATCCTCTGTTCGCCCAAGGCAACAATGGCTGCCGCCATGCTAGCCCACCTCTTTCTAAACTTCCACATGTGGATGTTGACCATAGGACTGCTTTTTGCTCAATCTACTCAATTGATAAATACATACTGTCAAAATTTGTAGGAGTCTCTTCTTCTATAAGCCACATCAAAGTGTCACAGTATCAGACCTTGTGACAATCCTTGTGTCCCATTGCCTTCCCCCACAGCTACCCAGAACAAGGCTTACTTTTTGCCAAATTCTACATATGGCTGCTGGTTGATGTGTGGGCCAAAGATGCCCCCAGTTTCTTTTTCACCTCCATTTTCACCTTCACCAATTTTATGAAAATTGCTAAGGCATATTTGTGGGTGAGATCTCTTTCTATTTTCTTCAGTAAAAAAAACATAAAATAAAAACCTTGCCTATGTTATTTGAGCCACTTTGATGGGAAGTGGCTAGTTGCCCACATCCTGGCTTATTTACCTCAACTTGCTGTGGTACTGTCACAGCTAAGAAGATTCTTAATGCTATTGTGGTCTGTTGTATATCCATGTGCTTGATCCTGATAGATAAAGTGAGCTTCAGACATTGCTCTTTCACAATCATGTCTGATTTCTTTTTTTATTAAAGATTTATTTTATTGTTTTTTGACAGAGACAGAGAGACAGAGAGAAGGGGGAGGGCCCAGAGCAGTCTCCATACTTGTATGTCATCAGTTTTCAATGTGGTTTTGTTCCACACAGGTGGGCAGGGGCAGCACAGGGCAGGAACTGGGCTGGGGGCCTCCTGCATGGGAGGCATGTCCCCTCATGCCAGAGGCCAAATCAGGGGGCAAGAACTGAACTGGGGGCCTCCCACATGGGAAGCACAGCCCAGTTCAGCATATGGGTCCACACAGGCCGGAGCCAGAATTTGATCCTCAGTCCCTGGGCTGCAAAGCGAGCTCTTAACCCGCTGAGCCATCCTGGCGTCCCTGATGTCTGATTTCATATATTTTGACTTGTATTTTAAAATTTGTAATATATACTTTATGTATATTTTCTTATTCTCTTATTTTCTCTCTAGACCAAAATAAAAAAGTATAAAATAATGTATCACTTTAAACTGTAAAATATAGGAAATACTTTTGCAAATACCTTTTATTCATCTTAGTTTTTAAACATTGAATATACCCAGAATTGTCAGTGGTATATAGATGATATTTATGTGTTTATAGGAATAGTTCACATAATTAGCCTTATTCCAAATATTTCTTGTGAGCCATTAATGAAAAATCATGAAAAGCCATCTGCTTACACTATTATATGCTCACCTAAGTCTAAGTGACTTGCTATGTTTTTGCTATTTGACTTTGAGGAAGGTTGGATCTGAGTGTTTATGTATTTGGGGTGGCGAGTGTGATGGTGGTGATGACCAAGTGTTTTCACTGCCTCTGCTAGTCATACAAACCCTTTTCCTGAGAGATTTAACAAAGTCTTCCAGAGGCACAGGAACTTGCTAAATTATCTTTGGGACATTGTGTCCTGTCTCCTCTTTTTTTTGCTTTCTCCATCTGATAGTGTTTCCTTAGTTGTATCATGTCCTGCCAAAAATGACTTTAAAAGATGAGGCACCTGGAAGTTTATGGGGGAACATGATTCTCAAATATGTTTGAGAAGCAATGGAAGGATCTGAATGGCTCTCAAAATGACTTAATGATTCCCATAGCATCAAAACCTGTACTCCTGCCTAGGTTCTAAAGCATACCACAAGATTCTGACACAGAAATCCCTCTGTTCTTGTCTGCCCACCACCTGCTTAAACTCGGGAGGGTCTACTAGCCTTCCAGTTCTGATTAAGTAGTAAATGAGTGGACAGTGCATATTTAAGCACTGACCATCCTGGTATTTTCACTGATGGGATGGAAATCATTGGTTTCCACAAGCGCTCCTGCATTCCCCAAGCACAATATAAAAAGTTGCCTTAGCTGATGAAGTATGCAGGGCTTTCAGTGTTTGATAGAACAGTTGTCTGCTCATGTGAATTATGTTCAATTTAGCAAATCTAAGGCAATTGGATTGAATTTTGTTTTTACTCTATAAACTGATTTTAATAAACAATTAAAAAAGATACATGTATACACGTATACACAGATATGTATGTATAAAATGTCACTTATAAATTACATTATGTGTGTGCATTTAGATTTTTAAACCTATTACATAATAAATATGTTTAAAATGACATGCTGGTGTTGTCTTAGTCTCCTATTTTCTTTTCAATTCTTTTTCTAAGAGATCACTTGATCTAAATCATGGAAGAAGTCTAAGTATAATACCAAAAATATAGACAGCAGTTCTACCAGAAAACATACATTCTGCAGGTTTTTGTGTGAACTGTTGATTGGATATCAATTCAATTTAATATCAATTCAAGTACATTTTAATAAATGTACAGTGGACATATTTTACATATGGTAACCTACATTGGATTCCTTAAGAAATTTTTTAAAATGAGCAATCCATTGTCTCAGATTTTAAAGCATAAAACACATGACTAAAAGTAAAATAAAATATGGCAAAGTCATAAAATGTTTAGTCAATTTATTTGTAAGTGATTCAGAGAACATCATGATACCTTTTAGGGGGAGAGATAAGAAAGGGATCCTGAAAGAAGTGTTATGCAGATGAACATTTGGATATGATTCAGTGCTAGTTGTTGTTATATGATGATGGTGATATGATAGTGATGATGATGATGATGGTGATGATATGGTGATGATGATGGTGATGATGATGATGATGGTGATGATGGTGATGATATGGTGATGATGATGATGATGGTGATGATGCTGATGATGATGATGATGCTGGTGATGATGCTGATGGTGATGATGATGATGATAATGATGGTGATGATAATGCTGCTGCTGCTGCTGATGATGGTGATGATGCTGATGGTGATGATGATGATGATGGTGATGATGATGATGATGATGGTGATGATGGTGATGATAATGGTGATGATGATGGTGATGATAATGATAATGATAATGATGGTGATGATAATGGTGATGATGATAGTTATGATAATGGTGATAATGATGGTGATGATGATGATGGTGATGATGATGGTTATGATAATGGTGATAATAATGATGATGGTGACAATGGTGATGATGAGAGTGATGATGATGTAATGACGATGATGTTGATAATTATGATGATGATGATAAAAACCACCCAGAGTACAGAATTTGTACTGTGGTAGATTAGCTTGAGCAGGAATATTTTAGGAGGGTAGAGGGAAGAAAAAATTTTCTAGGCCATTTGAACTATATGTGACATATATAAACATGTAGGAAAAAGTGGCAGAAAAGCTAGAAGCTAGAAAATACTTAATTTTTTAAGGGTTTAATGAAGCATTACAGGCTCTTAAAGATTGACAAACGAGTTTTCTGAGCAATGGCTCAGGACGTTGATGTCAACAGGCATGTGTGTAAGTGGAGGGAATGTTGGAAAAGAGGCCAGTGGAGGAGTCACTCTGACACTTCTGGGTTGATGACTCTGTCTTGGGCTGACACAGCTCCCTCACAAACTGGCTCCTTTCCAGCCTGATTCCATCCTACTCTCCTTCTCTTCTCCCTAATGAACACAGACATCAGTCAGTAGGTTGTGCTGTCTCACGTATCCACACCTTTGCACATTTCCACACACAGGCACCTAGCGTGCCTGGACCTGTCTACCCAATCTCTGGTCCTTTCTTGAAGACTTGCTGACTCCTGTATGTTCTTCCCCCTAGAGCAGACTCAGGTGCATAGTCAGGGAAGAAGAAAGCACTATTTTAATTTCTTTAGTTTGGACACTTAAGAGCTTACCTATTACTGCTGGTTCTAAATTCAATATTTTAATTTAAATGATTGAAGGGTCTTGAATGAATGCTGTTGATCTTTTGATTTTTTATGATGAGATGTCAGTGAGACATGAGGTCTATCCATTAAGCAGGAAGAAATGCAACACTGGATTTCAAAATTAAGCTGTGATTAGAGATACAAATTCAGGCACCGTCCTCACAGAGAAGAGATGTAAAGCTGGAGGGTGAGGTGCGGTGGGAATGGCTACGGAAGACAGTCTGTAAAGGTTGGAGATGTGCATTACACTTGACTGATTTATCATCCTAGATTTTCAGTGATCAAGTTCATACCTGTAATTTATTCAAAGTTTGTGTCTAAGCTTCTTTTAATACTGAATCATGCATTTTCCTCAAGGTTTTGTGTTTAAGTAGATGACATGGAACTAATTGTTCTGTCCTGAGAAGAACCTCATTCTGCTCTTGCTCTTGCTGAAAGGCTGTTTGATCAGCCCAGAAATGGTCATTTCTGTGGCCAGTTATGAGGTAGAAATCCATGCATTTGGCACAGTTAATCCATCTCTTACTTTCTTTTTCATTAGTCAGCATTAGGAAAATTACTTCTGGTCGCTACAGCCTTTGGAATTGGTCTCTGGATCAAGTTCATCTTTGGGACATTATTTTCAGAGTTATTAGTCCTGACCGTTGCTGTGCTATGTGCCTTTTGGGAAATGTTACAAGCAGGGTTTAAAGGATTAGGCTCGGCAGGTTATCCCTGTGCTCTGCAGAAGCAGTTTTAAATTAGGAAGGATTATGAGAACTGAAAATGAAAACGCAGACATGGTTTGTTGCAGGCATTTTGATCATTTAATTCTGGTGGTGTGTGAAGCAGAGGTGCCATTTTGTAAGATAGTTAAAGATGACCTTCAGCATCGACTTCAGTTTCCACGGAGAAAATTAATAAAGATTTCTCACAGCACCCCCGCTCAGAGAACTGCACTTAATGTTGTTTGAAAAGTTTCAGAAATTGTATTTGAATGTTGGGAGGAGTTAAATACTCATGCTTTTGAAAGGTTAACTCCTGAATACCTCCATTTAAAAGGTTTCATTACAATTACAAAAGCTTGACTAAAATGCTTTCCTTATGTGGGCACATAGTTTGAAGTGATACATTAAATTCATTTTATTGCACTAATGTGTCAGCTCTCATGGTTGTAGCAAATTGAGATGACTTCCTGGGCTTCCTGGTGTGACATCTTTGGTTCCTGTGGTGCCTGTTGACACGGTGGTGACTCCACCAGGCAGCAGTAGAAGCTTTACTAGTTGTAATCAAAGCCGTGTGGCTGATAAATTCATCCCAATCACTTTAGAAAATAACAATGTAAGACAATTACCCTCTGGATTGAGAAAATAAGGTAGGAACATCTGTGTTCTTTCATTTGTTAGTTCTTTCAATGAATATTTATTGAATACTGAAATTCTAAGCTAGAATTAATGTATATAGCCAAAAGGAGGCATTAAAATATTGAGAGGAAGGTGAGTGGAAGAGTAACAGAATTCAGAGTAAATTTTGGAAAAAGTTTTTTTTTCTTTTTTAGTGGGATGTTTGAGCAAGGTTATGAACAAAGAAAACAGAAATTGGATGAAAGGAAATGGTATTTCATTGGGAAATAATTGCACATGTAAAATTTTGAAGGTAGAAATTATCCAGCTTTGCATAAAATTAATGTTTGTTTTGAATGGAGATTTTGCATTTAGAAAAGCAGGTTTTATTCAAATGGACTTGCATTCCTTTTTTAAGAGGAATTTATGTCTTTTATTTTTTATTTTTTATTGTTTTTGACAGAGAGAGACAGACAGAGAGACAGAGAGAGAAATACAGAGACAGAGACAGAGAGAGAGACAGAGAGAACTGAACTGGGGGAGCTCCCAGTTCAGCATATGGGTCCGCACGGGCCGGGGCCGGGATTCAATCCTCAGTCCCCGGCGCTGCAAAGCGAGCGCTTAACCCACTGAGCCATCCCGGCTTCCCCAACTTGCATTCTTAAATACTTTACTGACTACTCACTTTGGAATCTTTCTTCTTGGCATAATAATAATAATAATAATATATATATATATATATAATAGAAAACTAATAAAAGGAAATATAATTTTATACTTTTTCTCATAAGTTTTCTATTTAACAAAAATGTCATGTTACCTTGTGGCTGTTTTAGGGAAACCTAAATGAAATGCTAATGATCTTCCATAAATATTCTGTGAGGCCCTACAATATAGATAAGTTAAGGACATTTCCTAATGGAAATTATGAGTGAGAGATTGTGAGAGAAATTGAGAATAAAAATAAATTACTAGGGAAGCCGGGATGGCTCAGTGGGTTAGGCGCTCACTTTGCAGCCCCAGGGACCGAGGATCGAATCCCGGCCCCGGCCCGTGGGGACCCATATGCTGAGCTGGGGAGTGTCCCCAGTTCGGTTCTCACCGGGGTGAGACCCCGGCCCAGCTCCTGCTCTGTGCAGCCCCGCCCACCTGTGGAATGAAACTATGTGGAAAAACCAATGATGTGCAACTATGGAGACTGTTCTGGGCCCTCCCCCTTCTCTCTGTCTCTGTCTCTCTCTCTCTCTCACTGTCAAAAACAATAAATAAATAAATAAATAAATAAATAAAAATTACTAGAATTGTATACCTGGAACCTATGTAATTTTTACAAACCAACGTCACCCTAATAAATTTAACAATAAAAAGAAAAAGTTGAAGAAAAATAAAGGGTTACTTTGTATTCCCTCAATAGAGCTGATTAGTTCTCTATTTCTCATTCGACAAACGTCCCCACCTACTCAATGTCCGTGCTGTGATGTGGACAAATGACCGCTAATGGAATATTGATATAATTACTACTAACATTTGTTTTAAACAACTTAGTTATTGACAATATGATTTGTTATATAAGTGAAATAGCCAAATATAAAATTAAATTAGTCTTGGATTCGTATCTTATCTAAAAATATGAAGTGCTGTAAAATTAATAATACTTAAGTGTAATGAAAATTTCAAAGAAAGAAAAGTTATTTAACCTGTTTGCAAAATCTCCATAGTGTCCACTATGGTATAACAAGATTTCCATTACTGCTAGATGCATATACACAACTGTACACATAGGTATATATGCATATCAATATAAAATATAGCTTTATTGATCTGTATCTTATTTAATAGATGCTTAGCCTAAAGACATTAGGGTGGACACTTCTGTAATGAGATGACAGAATCATTATCTACAGACTTTGGAGTTAACCTAACCAAGTGAGTATTTGAACAACAGTACAAGCAAGGTCTCTTGTGTTGGCCCCGCTCACCCCAGCCTCCCGTGGGCTCTTGCCTCAGAGTTTTGTGAAGAAGGTGACAGAGCTGTGTCTGCGGTTTCTGGGCTGTCTTTTGTCCTGCACTGCGGTTCTATTTAGGCCGGAGGCGGCTTTGCTAGAGGTGTGGTCCTTTTAGAAACAGAAACACTCTCCACAGGGCCGGCTGGGTCCTCAAGTCATTCTCTGTCAGTCTCTGTCATTCTTTGCTTTGATCTCCTGAGTAAGGACAACCATCTCAGGTTTCTCAAAATTCAAAGAAAAGCAAATCATTTCCTCTACTAGACGTCCTGGAGGGTCCTGTTCCCCGAATAAAAAGGGAACAAACCACTCTGGGCCATTATCTCTCGTGTTCTAGAATGAAATGTGAACTGCGGGTGTACAGTTTGGAAAGGAGTGATAGGAGGCCTCTGCTAGGCCATGAGAGCCTTGGGTCACACGCCCCTCACACTGGCCACCAGGGCCCTTGGAATGTCTATTTGTGAACACGCTCTATGGCGTGCAAACTAGAGGAGGTGACAGCCTCCAGGTCACAGGCTCATGAAGGACGTGCTCCTGTCAGGGATCTCCAGAGATTGTGATTGTTGGGGGTGCAGGAGGCAGAGAAGCAGAGGCAGGAGAGGGGAAGGAAGACAGGAGTGAGGAAGGAGGGCACTGTATTTATCTGGCTAATCTGTGCCAACTTTTCCATACCTGAACCCCATTACACTGCTCCACAATCCCATCTAGTCGCCACTGCCCTTTTGTACGAGACAATACAATGTTTTAAAATAACGTGACCAACGTTGTGTTGAGAAGTGGTGGGACTAGGGTTCCCCCCGTGCACACTAGCACCGAGCTTCTATTCCCAGTCGCAGCCTTCCCCTCGGGCGGTGCTGTTTCTGGGTTCCGTAGAGAACAAGCCGCCTGAGGGAGCCAGGAAGCAGAGGACAACTCTGATCCCTTTCCACTACTTGACGAAATGGTCCTGTCTCCTGGGATCTTGGCTCGATGGCTCCCCTCTGAACCATAGTGAGTCAACATAGGGACAGTTGGGAGGAGGTCATTCACCTTCACTTCATACAGCTGCAAGAGTATTTGAAGAAGTGGTGTTCGTAACCATCTGAGTTAAATGCAGGGATTTCAAATTCCTGATGGAGACCTGAAACCAGACTGAGCACTTCTGGAAGCTGCCCTCTTTCTGCTCACTACATTGTCTTCAAATCGACTAAGAGTAAGGAATCCTGAGTAGTCTGCTGCTAGCCTTGTGCGTGCTCCAGGCCTCTAGCTAATTTAGTGAATAGTTTCATACTCATCCTGGCTGATCTCTATGCTTACGGGTATAATGAGCCAGTCAGTCAGAAGCACAGGGAGCAACACGGACTTGTGATTGGCGTTTCAAGTGGGAGGGAGGGTTCTCTGGTGGGAACAAGCCCCGAATCTGTGGGATTTGCATTAACTCCAGTAGTTGAACTGAATTCAATTGTCAGACACCCGGCTGGTGTTGCAGAATAGCTTGATGTGGGGGTTTTCTCACACATTTGGGGTGATCAGTGAAGTAGTGTAATAGAGTATTCGGAGAAGAGGAGACACACCAGAGACTAAAACACTAACTTGTATGGTGGCCCCAGTTTTCAATTTTTGAGGAGCCCCCGTACTGTTTTCCACAACAGCTGCACCTTTTATATTCCCACCAAAAGTGGGTGAGGGTTCTCATGCCTCCTCATCCTCCTCAGCACTTGTCTTCTGATAACAGCCATCTTAACAGCTGTAAGGTGATTTCTCATTGTGGCTTTGATTTGCAACTCTCTGCCCATTAATGAATTTGAGCAGCTATTCATATATCTTATTGGCCGTTGGCATGTCTTCTTTGGAGAAATGTCTATTCAAGTCCTTTGCCCATTTTTGAATAAGACGCTAGAAGTCATTAATATTCATTGGTGCCCAAATTATTATATAATATTTTAATAATTTTCTTCATTGCCAATATGTCTGGATATATTTCCCCTGATCCATTATCTTACTTGTAATTTGTCTTTTACAAATTACTCTTGGCATCTATTATTCTGTTTTATTTATTACCTTTTCCAAATAAACAACTTTGATTTTGTTAATTATTCTATTGTTTTGTTGCTCTTCTGTAATTCATTGAGTTCTACCTTATCTTTATATTCATCCTGGTCTCTTAGAACAGTGTCTAGAACACGGTAAGCACTCAATGCATGTTACTTATTGTTGTTATTCGCTAATCTTTCCTCCAATCTCAGACCTTCAAAGTCATCAGTAGTAACAATTTGGTATGTATTGTCACACACTTTTCCCTATGGTCATGAACAGGACAAGCACAACTGCCTAAGTACACATAAATAAGCTGTCCTTTTCTATAAAACATTTGGCTTTTTATTGAATATTATCTGGCAGCATCTTGTTTAGTTTTTTTTTCCTGAAACATTATTATTCCCTTGGGGACATAGTTAATATCAAATTGCTTTATTTTAAGAAATACATATTTGTATAGAATGGATATGTTATAATTTACTCTAACTTTACCTGTTCTTAATCATTCGACTTACTTCTGATAGGATTATGTATTTATTATGTATATATGTAAGTTTATGTATGTAATTATGCTATATTCAATGTTGTATAAATATTCTCTTATTTGGTCAATTATTTCTGTAGAAATAAGTTCCCATAAATAGCAATATATCTGAGCTAAAAGATTAACATACATGGTAAGATTCTTTTTTAACCATTATAGCGTTTTATTCTGCAACCAGCAAAGCACCAGCCTCCTTTTCCTTCTTGCATGTGATAGAACTGAACTACCTGGGTCCACATCTCAGCTCCACTGTTTACTAGACGTGTGCTTGGGTCAAGTTTCTTTTGTACATTTTGTGTCTCCACTATCTTATCTGCAAAGTGAGGATGATAACGGTGCCCATCCTCAGAAATTGATGAGGACTAATGTAGCAATACTGGTAAGACTTTTAAATTGTGCCTGGCATCATGGAGGAGATATGTGTTGGCCAAACAACTTTTAAAACTATAATTGTATACATTTTGCCATCAAATGGCTTTTACAGATGCACTTTCTTACTCACTGGAAGGTGGAGCCACTTGAGACGTTGCTGGAACACCGTGTTCTCTTTGCCTGTCCTATTCGTATCCTAGTTAACGAGCCTCTCCTGACTCATGAAGAGTAGGTCCCGGTTCCGTTCTTCGTCTCTTGAGAGTTTTATTCCACTTTCACACTGGGGCTTTATCAAGTGTGGTTTAGGCTTTTTAAGCAGCGTGAATTCTTTGTTGTCTATGACATCTGAACAGTTTTGTGGCTGAGGAAATATTTGTGATGAATCCAGTAGAGCCACAACAGTTTGACTCGAACAGCTGGACTCTGAGTCATCTCAGAGCAGCCTTCCTCCCTTCCGATTCGTGACAAAGGTGGGGTCTTTCCCTGAGTGGTTCCCTGAGATGTTCCTTGTGTCTAGGAGGGTGTCTGGCACATACTATTCTTAAACGAATGTTTGCTGAACGGAAGTTTGGATTATTGCTTGTTGCAAAGTAACTTCCAATGTAATAAAAAGAACAATTGAGGAAGCAAATAACAATAACCATCCTTCTGAGCTCAACGCTTGGACTGCTTTTCTGATGGTTCATATTATGTTTGCAATCCTACCAGTCTTTGAGGTCTGAGGGCCTGCCCTGGACCCCTGCCAACCTTGCCATAAAGTCTCAGCTGCTGCTTTCATTTGTTTCTCTATTTCTGTTCATTTTAATTACCTCAACTTTTTCTGTTTTCTGCCGGTAGAAGAACATGAGCGGTGGTACAGAGAGCTTTATGCAATGCGATGGGGAAAAGATCGCCTGCATATGGGAAGGTCATTGAACAAAGTCAATCACAAAAGGGTGGTTTGTGTTCTGACACAAATGGGTTGACACTCCTTAACATTTTTAAACTTCACTATGCTTTCTGTGAAATGTTTCTTAAAGTTGAAAAGCGATAGATATTGTCAGACAAAATTGAGAAACATTTATAAACAATAATATGCTTTGTGTTTTTTCAGAAGTGGATGCATTTATTTTGTGGTTGTTTTTTTTTTTAAAGATTTATTTATTGTTTTTGACAGAGAGAGAGAGAGAGAGAGAGAGAGAGAGAGAGAGAGAGAGAGATAGTCAGAGACAGAGAGAAGGGGGAGGGCCCAGAACAGTCTCCATAGTTGCACATCATTGGTTTTTCCACATAGTTTCATTCCACAGGTGGGCGCGGGGCTGCACAGGGCAGGAACTGGGCCGGGGTCTCACCCCGGTGACAACTGAACTGGGGGCACTCCCCAGTTCAGCATATGGGTCCTCACGAGCCAGGGCCAGGATTCGATCCTCAGTCCTCAGGGCTGCAAAGTGAGCACCTAACCCACTGAGCCATCCCGGCTTCCCCCTGCATTTGTTTTTATCAGAATAATATATGCATGTGGGAAAATGCATAGAATGTTATGGGATATCCTTACATAAAATATATATTTGCATAAAAAGCTGTAGTCTCCTGTATTACTTCTCCCTATGCTAGTTTTATTCATAACAATTATTACACCTTTCTCCTTTTCAGTGTTTGAGTTCTGGTTGTTACTGTAGCAACTTTAAATAATACACCGCACATTCTACTGCTCATAGTCGATGGAGCTTCCCTTTTCTTACTCTGTCAAACTCGCCCTCACCTTTCAGCCTTTACACACACTCTGTCCTCAGACTGAAATGCCCCTCCGCTACCCTGAACCTCTTTCTTTCATCTGCTTTCTGACAATGGCCTAATCTGTTAAGGAAAATGGATGAGATCTCTTCTCTTTGGCAAAAATGTCCCTGACCGTCTTATTAAGTATGTCTCCTATGTCCCCCTCAGTCCCTGGGATTAGCTCAATCATAGTCCTTACAGTCAGTGTCATAATCGCTCAAAGACCAGTGTAGGGTCCTGCTTAAAAGTGGAGACTCTGTTGGATTGCCAGGATAGAAGCCATGACTTACTGCCCACCATCCACATAATCTAAAGCAAGTCATTATTATTATTATTATTATTATTTTTTAACATGTCTTAGTTTTCTAATCTGTAAAATAGAAATACTGGTAATACCTACCTTGTATGGTTCTTGGGTGGATTGCAAAGTAAAAGAAGTAAAATATCTAAATTTGGGGCACAAATATAGTAAAGTACTAAAGAATTGTCACCTATTTTCTCTTAGTTTTTCCTTCCTTCCTTTCTTTCTTTTTAAATTTGTCCAGAGCAGTGCCTAGCACAGAGTAGAAGTTCAGTGATGGTAAATTGTGAATGGTGATGAGTGTGTGAATGGGAGGGGTAGGTGTGTTTTACATATGTGGCCTAGAGGAAGCTTTAAGAAAATTACACAAGTATAACTAAAAATAGACATTGAAGATGTTTCTGTGAATTTAATGCTTAATAGTTAAAAAGATAGGTATATAACCATCAGCTTTATGGTATTTTTTCTAATAAAAATTAGAATATCATTGCCTTTTGAACTATTCTTTTTATAAGTATAAGGCCCAGATGATGGTAAACTATAAGATTGATAAATATAGAAATTGGTTGATTGAGTGATTGATTGATTTTAATATGAGTGCTCATGAAGCTCAATAGGATTGCTGCACACTGGTCAATATATATAGGGTTGGTCAACTACATGCCATAATTGAACATTTAGAAACTTTTAAATTTAGATGTGTTTGTTATTTATATTATTACCCACTCTAACTTTAGAAGTTTAGACAGTGCAAAAAGAATTAAAAAAGAGCAAAACTTTTGTTTAATATTTTAAAAAATTGAAGAATACAGTTGTTTATATATTTTCTTCAGATTTATTTTTGTTATCTCTTTTGTCTTCCAAAACACATGGTAATGGCTTTGAAAGTTATAGAGATAGCAAGTGATTGGCACATTAATCTCCATTTTTATCTTTGCATAAATTGCTTTTTTCATTAATCTCTATGACGACCCTGAAATTCTCTCTCTGTTCATCAAATGTGTCCTCACACAGCTCAGGGTCCTTTGTGGGAACTACAGGCTGTCATCGGATGTCTTGTCCAGCAGCAGACCGTGAGGGGAGCATGTGTGTTAAAGTGTTTACTAAGGATGAGCTCCAAGGAGAAACTAGTGAGGAAGGGGCGGGAGGCAGGGCCAGGAAAGGGATGAAGTCGAACAATGGTGTGGTGGTAGGACCGGTGCTGTGGGGGCAGTTCCAGCCTGCCCCTGCAGGGGGCGCGGGAGTAGCTGTCATGCAGGGGAACCAGACATCCAGGGCTTCCCTACTCCCCTGCTGTGGATGAACTGGATTCAGAAGAACCCCCAAGACATTTACAGGGGTGGCCATTGGGAGCGAAAGCACATGTGAGTGAGGAGAGAGGAGCACAGGAAGGCAGCAGGGGTGCGGGGCAGCAGGTCCCCACAGTGTCCACACGGGATCTATAAAGTAGGGGTGAGCTGTGTCCTAGTTCGCATCTGTAGCAGTTCCTAGGGCTGCCACGAGAGTGCCACCAGCTGGGTGGCTTTAAACAACCGAAATGTACTGTCTCAATTTACTGTTGTTGAGGCTAGAAGTCCAAAATGAAGGCTGGCCAGGACCACACATACTCTGAAACACAAGGGGAAGCCCATCCTTGCCTCTTCTCCTTTCTGGGGGTTCCACGCCTTCCCTGGTAGAGACATCACCCTGATCTCTGCCTCCCTAGTCATGTGGCTGTCTACTTCTCAGTGTCTGTCTTCACTGGATGTGCTCTTCTCATAAGGACACACATCAGATTGGACTATGGCCCACCCTCATAGAGTATGACCTCTACTTAACTTGGTAACATCTGCCAAGGTCCTATTTCAAAATATGTCATGTTCATAGACACCCGGCTTTGGAGCTTCAGCATATCTTTGGAGGGGCCACAATTCAACCCACAGCAGTGCCTATCTAGGTACGTACTCAAAGCCACAATGAGAATTCGATCATAAAACGCAAGTGTGTGCTACTGTGCATGCTGGGATTCTAACCATGTTATTGCAGTTTTCATTATTAAGTAATATTAAGGTAATAATGCCTTTTTTAAATTAAAAAACATGCCATGCATTGACATGTCAAAAGTTATGAACTGTTTTTCAGGGGACAGTATTAAGCATTCAATTAGATAAGAAGGCTGAAGAGCAATCGGTATGTTTCAATGAAAGGAAGCAATATCATCGTCATATCCTTCAGATCACATAGCAATTAGAAAGTACACTCAAAATGAAGCCAAACAATGTCTTTCTGTTAAGGACTTCATATTACTTGGGGCTCTTTGTGTTATTAATTTAATTTTCGAGTGAATGACATGGTCATATGTTTCCCATCTCTAGCCTGTTGTTATGTTGTTGAACCACAGAAAAGCAACTTCACCTGAAGAATGCATTAAGTGTTGCTTAAGAATAAGAACGTTTTTTTACATAACCACGATACCTTTATCACATATGGGATACATAATGTTAGCTTAATACTAGTATCTCACAGACTCTCCATATTTAAATTTGCCCATTATTTTTTCAAAAAATTATCTTTAAGGTTGCTAATTTTCAGTTCAAATACAGTGTTCATGAGTTGCATTTGATGGTCATGTCTGTACATTTTCCTTTGATCTGGGAGAGGTCCCCTAACTTAGTGTGGTCTCTCCTGGCATTGATATTTTTGAATAGTCAAAGGCAGTATTGTTATAGAGTGATTTTTCTCTTCATTTCCACATGATTAGTAGATTTAGTTAAACATTTTTTTTTCCTTTTACAAGAATGCTTCACACACAATAATGCTTATTCTCTATTTCCATTGCAAAGTAAGTAATACCAGGTCATGTTGCTATTGCTCTACTAAGCTTGGTCACTTGGTTACTTTGATGACCCATAAGTTCGCTCCACTTTAAAGGTAAATCTGTCCCTTCATGATTACAAGTAGTACTGTGGGTGACACTTTGAGATGATACGAATATGCTGTCAGAATGGTGTTGCCACTCAGTGGTGGTTCTTAATGAACTCAGCTAAGTCTTTGGGCGTTGGCATTATGATTTTCAATTTTAGCAATTCTTTCTGTTATTAACTGCATTCTTCTACAATTAAGAGTTTTCATTTCCCCTTTTCTGCTTCTTCATTTGCTTGTTCACTTGCTCTCTATCATATTTTTGGGGACTCGTGGACTCTTAAATTTATCCCATTTTTTTTAAATCCAGAGATCAGGGAACTGCAACCTCACACACCAAATACCGCTCACCAACTGCCTTTGTCTGGACTGTGAGCTAGTTTGTTGTTAGCATATGTAATGGCTGAAAATTAGATAGAAAATTACTACTTCATGACACCATGAACATCACATGAAGTCCAAAGAGGACAGAGAGAGGAAGTTGTGAGACCAGTGAGAGGTGGGCCAGGGGAGGAGAAACTCCCTAGTCAGAGAGAGACATGGCTCTTGCCACGGAAGTGTGACAGATGAACAAACACCTACCCTTGTCCTTCCCCACCTTCTGATCGCCTACATTTGCATCTCACTGGTCCCATTCTGACAGGAGCCAGCTGGCACAGAAGTCCCTGGGGGTCAGCCTCCATGGTCCCCGCAGACGGTGCAGATGGGGTGTGGGTGGGAGGTTGGTGCAAAGGAAGAATAACCAGCAGACTGAAAGACAGTGGTGTCCACAGAAAAAAGCTGCAGAGAGGGGGGCCTAGAGCAGGTGTCATTTTGATAAAGAGATTAACATTACCTCACTGTACATTTGTAAACCCCAACTTCTAACATGAAATAAAATAAAGAGCAAAGGCCAGTGAGAAGTATTTAGTTTATCCATATGTTATTTCAAAAAATATTTCCCAGCTTCAGAAAGTCAAAGCCATATCAAGAATTTCAGGATATTTAAGAATTGTACTTCAAAAGGATGGACAATTGAAAATTTTCTAGACAAAAGCCTTAAATATTATTTATTGAGCATCTTTAATATGTCACAAGTGACTTATATGCCTTACTCGTACTATTGAGATACTATTATTAGTCTTATTTTGAGGAAGAAGAAGCTAAGAGAGATGATTGTTCTAAGATTTCATAGCCAATAAATGCCAAGGCTTGATTGAAACACGTTTGCTTTTCTCCAATAATTTTATATGAGCGTCCCTTTCCCTTTGAAATTACATTATTCCAAGTGATGGCAGCTCATATAATGATAAGAGCCTGGGTGGTTGGGAAATATAGCTTAGAAAAATGATTTACTTCACAAGATGAGAGCTTTAAACACATCTGTGGCAGCCCCCATATTTAACATTTATTTAACATCTATCATTTTCTTTCTTGAAGAGATTGTTAAAAATCACATCCCACTGTAGAAACTATTTCTCCTGGGGATTTCATAAATGAACCTCACCAGCTTATTTTTCACTCTTCCAAAATGTAAAAGGATTCATGGAGAGAAATAAATAACAGAAAGGAATGAAGTAGGAGGAAGAATTCATCCACTTTGGTTTTGCTACCACGTTTCATGGTTACTTGAATTATTTTCCACAAGCACAAAATTTTTAGTAATTATGAAACCTGAACATGCAATTACTAGGTGTCACTGGCCTTGTAGTTGTTCCTAAGGCCCTTTACAAATGTAAATACAGCACATGGATCTCTGCACACACAACGCGGCTTGTCACCTGAAAATTTGACATGACTCATATAATACCCCGTGATGCATTCAGGAATAAAGCCTAGCTTCTCCTTACAAAATGCTGTTAGGAACTGTCTCGGCAAAAGTTGTATAACCTAATCCCCCTAATGTGTTTTTTATATTCAGTTTCTACTCCTGTGCTCTCTCTAAATGCCAACCTGTGTTGCAAATGACAATTTTATCATACGACTGGATAAAAATGCAGTTGTCAGGAGTAATTTTGAGTAGACATTTCCAGCATAAGTAACAAAGATGTCCTGGGGTAGACATCTCCGGATACACACTTCTGAATTTCAGTTACAATAATACAAATTCTGAATTTCCTTTTGGCTGTTTTCTATGGTGAGTTTCTATAACCAGTGAAGAAGGCAGGAAGAATAATATATAAGAGCCATCCGGAAGGTATCCAGCTACATACTATGAAAAAGAGAGGCATTTATGGTTGGATTTTCTCTGGACAGCCCTCTTATATATACTGGAATATTTTATTCTAGCTGCCGAAAGCAGGCACCACGTTCTGATGAAACAGGCGCTTTCTGCTGGTGGATGCAGAATGAGGAGTCTCGTGTAACTGGAATGTGACCTGGTATAGTTGGTTTTTATTCAGGAGTTACATGCGGTGGCATGCCTTCCGGGTGCACTAACGTCAGTCCCATGTTGAGAGGTGGAGTGTGTTTCTCCCATCCTTTTTTCTTTCTTTTTTTTTAAAGATTTATTTTTATTGTTTTTTGACAGAGAGACAGAGAGAAGGGGGAGGGCCCAGAGCAGTCTCCATAGTTGACAGCATTAGTTTTCCATATAGTGTCACTCCACAGGTGGGCACAGGGCTGCGCAGGGCAGGAACTGGGCCGGGAGCCTCCCACATAGGCCCCGGCAAGAACTGAACTGGGGGCCACACCCCAGCTCAGCATGTGGGTCCACACGGGCCAGGGCCGGGATTTGATCCTCAGGCTCCAGGGCTGCAAAGCGAGCGCTTTACCTGCTGAGCCCTCCCAGCTTCCTCCTGCCCTTTTTTCTTGAGTTTTAAAAGGACTCTGTAGAAAATAATGTATTTTACCCCAAATGAGGAGCCTTATATGTGTACTGATTTTGAGGAACAAAGGATTTTGCCTTTTTTTTTTTTTTTATTTGAAAGGGCAATACACCCCTGGTTTGTGATTAGTAACATCCCATCACTGAAGTAGAAAATGAGCTAATCCAGAAATCCAGGAACTCGATAGTTCCCGGCCCAGCCATCTGTCTGATCTCCCCTTTGGAGGACGGAGCATGTGCAATAAAGCCAGGATTTTCTGAGCACAGTTCAGCCAGGATATTGTTTGCTACCGGCAGACAGTGGCGGGAGCTGACGTCCTGTCACTCACAGGCTCCTGCTTGCTGTCACCTTGCATCGGCAGCCTCAGAGTCACCATGAGATGGCTGCATTTTTCTGTAATCTCCTGAGTATGCAGATGAAGATTAAGCTCCCATGCCAGTCAACCAAAAAGGTTAGCAGTTGACGCCAAAATCACTGTCGTTTTGAGGAAAATTTCAGCACCTCGTGATAAAAACCTGGGGGGTGAAGGTGGTCAGGCTCGCCCGATAAAAGCTCGTATGCACGGCCGGCATGTCCCTGTTTGTCCCCTGCTATGAGCTTCTGTAGTCAGAGGTTCCCTGAGCAAAGAACAGGGGAGCTAGCTGAAACCGCCTGCACGAAGCTCGGGTTGCCTCGTGGCGGCTGGCACGCCTTCAGAAGCAGCTGTGGGATTCTCTTCCGAGAGGGCAGCCTCGGGGTTCAGTGGCCTTCCCTGGGGCACAAAGGAGGTCACCGCTAATATCACCCCCTAGACACACCCCTCGTCCCCGCCACGTCCACGTTGGAGCTCTAGCAAATTGTGAAGACCAGATTGGGTGAGATGACCGCTACTTTGGAATGCGATGCTGAAAGGGTGCCCCTTTTTCCCTCGTTGAATTTCTTCAAAATTCTCCATTTAGGTTTTGTATCATTTTAATTTTATATGCGGGGAGGCCGGGATGGCTCAGTGGGTTGAGCGCTCACTTTGCAGCGCTGGGGACCAGGGATCGAATCCCAGCCCCGGCCCGTGCGGAACCATGTGCTGAACTGGGAGCTCCCCCAGCTCAGTTCTCTCTCTGTCTCTTTCTCTGTATTGCTCTCTCTCTGTCAAAAATAAATAAATAAATAAATAAATAAATAAATAAATAAATAAATAAAAAGGTAAATTCTAATTTTATATGTATTTTTAAAATTTTTATTTTATTGTTTTTAACAGAGAGACAGAGAGAAGGGGGAAGGTCCAGAGCCGTCTCCATAGTTGTACATCATCCGTTTTCAACAGGGTTTCCTTCCATAGGGGGATGTGGGCCCTGCAGGGCGGGAACTGGGCTGCAGGCCCCCCACATGGGAAGCTCACCCTAGTTCAGCATATGGGTCCCCACGGGCTAGGGCTGGGATTCAATCCTTGGACACTGGGGCTGCAAAGTGAGCGCTTAACCCACTGAGCCATCCCGGCTTCCCAAATTTTATATTTTTAATGTATGTGTTTTTTTGTAAAGCCATCCTGCTAAGGCAGATTTCAAGGCTTTCAGCAGATTAGAATCAACTTGGGGGCTTAAAAAACACACCAGTTGTTGAGCCTGACACCCAGACATTGATTTAATTGAGTCGAGGGCGGGCTGAACCTCCTCAGGGGAGTCTACTGCACTTCTGAGGCTGAACCGTGGACGGGCTGTCTTTGCTCCTCATTTCCTACGACCGTGTGGTGAGCCACGTGGGCCTCCTTGTGGGCGTGAGTGCTGGTTCCGGAAGCCGTTCCTCCGGAGTGTGGCCCGCTGCTGTCTCAGGCATCGTCACGCCTTCCTCCCTCTCTCCTTCTGCCCTTCCTTCTTCTCCTTCTCGCTCTGTTCTCTTTTCTCCCTTTTCTCTTTCATTGTTATTGAGGAAATTCAGTTGATATTGAGCAGTTAAGTAATTTATACTGATTTCACACTCGGAAATGTTCATTTCATTCAAGAACTATATTGATAATAGACAAGGACAGCAGGTGTGAGCAAATTGGAGGAAGAAAAAGCAAAAAAGCATAAATTAAAAATTTAGAGCTGTTTCCTTCAGACTTTTAGGCTTAACTTCTGACTTCTTTTTAAATGGTAGTCT
Organism: Craseonycteris thonglongyai; assembly: GCA_004027555.1. Classification (NCBI taxonomy): domain Eukaryota; kingdom Metazoa; phylum Chordata; class Mammalia; order Chiroptera; family Craseonycteridae; genus Craseonycteris; species Craseonycteris thonglongyai. Next base: position 26,599 of record PVKE010008401.1, on the reverse strand, counting down.
CCACTTTTCAGTTCCTTTCTTGCCACACAAGTGTATGGTTTTTACATTAAAGATAGACTTGTTACCCTTATTCTCTGCTCTAGATGTGCATGTGTATATATTCCATACCTCCTATGTGTCAGCCACTATGGTAAACATTACATAGGTGAAAAAACAAATATGAGCTTTCTCTAGGCAACGCGTTAAAACATTAAATAAATCAGAGACAGGAAATAACTTACAAAGAAAAAAGGGAGTGAGAACTTCCTTATAAGACCTCAGAAACAGTCCGGATATATTAATACCTAAATACAGTCAATTTTCATTATTGTCTGATAGTTATGGCCACCAAGTCACCATCAACACTGAATTCGTGAAAGCTGAACCATCGCTCCTCAGGAATACAGAATTCATTTCCTATAAGACTCTAGTCACAGAATTTTCAACCAATCAACATAAACTGTTGTTTGCTAGAGCATGTCTTCATTTTTGTTACTAAATTATTGATTCACAAGGACATACCAAGGCACAACTATTTGGAGATACGTGTACACTTAAAGCGGATAATGCCATTAGAAGTGTTGTGTTCAGTTCTGTGAAAGGCAATGTGATGACTTCCCGGTTAATGCTGAATTTGTGTTCACCTCCAGTGGCGTCATTACTTTCCCACATCCTTCAAGTCCTCGGTGCCTATGCAGCGTGACAGTCACTGCCGGCAGCTGCCAATTTTCTCAAGTCATCACGGTGACAGACATGACCTGCTCTACCTTTTATTTCCTGGGATAATTTTTAATTAATTGCGAAGGCAAATTCTATGCAAACAGTCCAATTGGATATCACACATTATTTCGTAGATGGTGCTCAGTCACGTAATAAAAACATAGTGTTCACTTCTGGTCAGGCTTGCAGGGAGCAAGACATCTGCTGAGATGAAACCACGTAGCTCGCCTGCGAGGCCGCCTGGCAGCCGTTCTGCCACGGAAATGAAAACAGAGACACTGTGGGCCCCAGGGAGCAGGGAGTTTTTGTTTGTACAGGAAAATCGCTTGGTCGTGACAGAGACTCATTTCCAACCTTTCATGAAGTTTTGGATGATTTCCCAAGAGATGTCTCCAGGGGTCAAAGCAGCATGGGGGACACAGGCCTTCTCGTCTGGCTGGAAGGGAAGACAGTCAGTGCAGGGGAGGCTGAGCGTCTCCCTGCACGTGTGAGGACAAGCCCTTGGGCCAGGCACTGCTTGCTGTTGAGACCCTCCCGTCGTCACCCTCTTCTGTTGCTCTGTTTCACGGGTGTCAGTGTGACAGCGAATGCTAACGGGCCGAACTGGATGTGAACGGGCCCCTCGTGTTCTTCGTGTAACACCAGCGTGCGTTTGCTTAACCAGTGTGCCCCGTGCCTCCCACATGCCCAGCAGCAAGCAAACGGTCATGTAATTACTGGTGAAATTTCAATAACCTTGAATATAGGCTAGAAAACACATATGGTAGTCAACTAGTTGTGTAAAGGAGAAAAGTATAATGTACAAACAGTGTTAGCGTGGCGATGCTCTTATGGTGGGAAGGTCCCATGATAGGGCTTCTACAGGGAGGTACTTCGGAGAGTTCTAGTGCAATGCAATGGCCATGCTTTCACCCAGGAATCCCACCTCTAAGGATTCATTTTTAGGCTATGTATAGCAACGCTCTTTAAAATATTTTAAAAAGAGAGAATCATGTAAATATCTAGATACCTCATAGCATAAACTAGCTCAATGGTATCCAATCCCATCAGTGCTTGGCTGGGCTATATTTTCAAATATATGGACCCTAAAGCACCCTTCTGCTTAGACTTGCTTAAGTTTCCTTTTAAATCGAAGACTATGGACATTTTCTTACTTTAAAACATTCTTAGTGATGTTGGGAATCTGCTAACTCAGGAATGGCTGCTTTCAGCTGTATATCTGTCCACCCCTCGCTTGTAAACAGTGAGGAGAATGCTGATGAGAAAATAATGTGGAGCAGCTCCGAACAATATGTCCCAGGCTCTGGTTTGAATCCCATTGGCTGTTTGATTTGGTGCGTATTCACATACTTTGCACATCAGTTTCTTCATCTCTAATTTGTAAAATAAAATAATACCTACCTCACACTCTTGTGGAAAAGATCTGTGTATATGCAATTATTCAAACATGTGTTCTTATAAAACAGACAAACTCACAAAATACATTGAAATATTACTCATTAATATTGAGATAATTTTAAGAGAAAAATATTTCAGCACACACTTCACTCAATACCCTAATACCTAGATTTGAAGTAACCTACTGGAACAGTGATTGACATGCACATAGATTTTGAGTAATAATAATAACAACAACACTGTTTTGAACAATTCATATTTTAAAAAGAATTTACTCTTTTTTTTCACAAAATCACACATGCCCTTGAGTTCATTTGCTACATCAAGTGAGACTGTATCAGCTACTAATTAATGAAAAGGTCAATGCACAGTGAATCAGTCCACCTCCATCACTGAAACATATTTCTCAATCCATCTGTTGAAACTAAAACCTTTTGGACCTTCAGACATTTCCCCATGTTTCTTTCTAATCCAAGTGAAACGCTGTACTAATTTCTAGAATGTGTTGCCAAAGTTTACATCTAAATATCAAATAACTCTCTAACTCCTAATAGTTGAAATTTACAATGCTAATCATGCTTGGTAAAAATAATATCAGTAGACTTTAGGACATCCTATTTTGAACCCAGCAAAAGAAAATCTAGCCTGTTGACATGAACACTTTCTGCTCTATATGAAAAAAAAAAGGTTTCTGCTAATAATCATACAATGTATCATTATGACATATTTCAAGAGCTATAGCTTTAATTATGTTTAAGTTTGTCCTATCTATTAATTAATTTATTGATTGATTGAGCTTCCCTAGATCAATACATATCATGTTGGCAAGGACATCTGACTTCAAATTTCTGTGGAATTAAGAATAATTAAGAGTTTGAAGCTGGCTTCATGAATATATTGAAAGGTCCTCAAGGTCTTTCAAATTCCTGCAGTATAAAAGACATGAACCTTTATTCAGTCGTTTCTGTATCTGCCCCAAATTCGGAACTTTGAAGCCTTGGTATTTTAGTGAGCTATGACATGTGTTTACATAAATAATTGGCAAATAACTAATAGTTTTATGAAATGCTTCAAAAATTCTAATGTTGGCATCCAACTGATTGTGCCACTAATGTAATTTTTATGTTATGTGCCATTTGCTTTAAAGCTGGCAACTCAAAATTAAAATAAAAAATGAATTTCATGTTTGAAATATTCAAATTCAGTCAAATATGGCATGTGAATTGTACCAATGACAAATTATTACACCTCACAGTGCACACTTATTTAATTTTTAAACTCAAATTAATGGTGGTCGTTATAGATCTGGTCTCTTATAGAAAACACACGCCTGGCATCATTCCTCCCATCACACACCTATGATGTGCCAAGAGAAATGGACAGTGATGGTATAATGTCTTTAGAGACAAAGAGAAAGACTTTAAGTTAGTGACTTTTATTTCAGCATGGGGACTGCCTATTCGATTGATAGGAACATTATTCTTTTGTAATGTGAGCTCATCTTGTTTGCATTTATTTATAAATAGAGCTTTGTATTTATTTTTTTTCTGTAGTTAGAGACGTTCATTATTAAATACCCACCTTTCTGCACTTATTTGAAATGCTATCTGTAGTCTAGAATGCATTTATGTGGCAGATTTTACTTTCAAATACAAGTCTGACAATGAAGTTCATGAACTTGACACCATGCACTTATGTTGGCAGTGCTGTACGAACAACTTGGTAAGGCATAACCTTGGCATATCAGTGTCTCACAGCTGTGTTTGGGTCAACGTGTGGTGGTGTCTTGCTGAGTGGCATCCATTATAGTAGTTGCATGTTTTTGTATGCCCTCACAAGAATGTTGGAGCTTGAATTCGAGCAAATAATAAACATTGCATTTCTTATAAAACTTGGCAAGAGTGGAAGTGAAATCAGGGACATATTAGTCCAAGCTGATGGGGATAATACCATGAAGAAAACAGCAGTGCACAAGTGGATTAAATGTTTTACTGAGGGGAGAGAAAGTGTCACTAATGAATAGAGGTCAAGGCAGCCAGTAACAAGTAGAACTGACTAAAACATTGCTAATGTTCACAGAATTGTGTGTGTCCAAATTGTCAGCTGACTGTGAGAAGCATAGCAGGCCAAGTAAACATTAATAGAGACAGTTAGGAAAATCTTCACTGAAAATCTTGGTATGAGAAAGGTGTGTGTAAAAATGATCCCAAAGGGGCTCACCAATGAACAAAAGCAAAGGAGAGTCAAAGTTTTCCAAGACCTTTTGGACAGACAAGATGATGTTTTGGGCTGTGTTATCACAGATGATGAAACATGGGTGTACCAACACGATCCTAAAACAAAACATCCAAGTGCACAATGGAAGTCAGCCAATTCTCCACAACCAAAAACATTCTGTCAGTCCAAATCAAGAGTCAAAATGATGTTGCTAACCTTTTTTGACTTCAGAGGGATTGTCCATTATAAATTTGTACCAAATGGACAGTCAGCCAAGTTGACTATTTGTAAGTGCTGAAAAGGCTGCTTGAAAAAGATGAAAAAGACCTGAACTTTTTGCCAACAACTCGTGGCTCTTACATCACGACAATGCACCAGCTCTCACGGCACTGTCTGTGAGGGAGTTTTTAGCCAGTCAATAAATAATGTATTGGAACATCCTCCCCACTCACCTGATCTGGCCCCTAAATGACTCTTTTCTTCACCTGAAGATAAAGAGATAGTGAAAGGAAGACGTTTTGATGACACTCAGGACATCAAGGGTAATACAAGGATGGCTCTGATAACATTACAGAAAAAGAGTTCCAAAATTGTTTCTAAGGGTGTACTAAGTGCTGGCATCAGTGCATAGCTTCTCAAAGGGAGGACTTTGAAGGTGACCATAGTGATATGTAGCACTTTTTCTATGATGAGTTTGAGAACTTAATTGTCAGACCTCGTACGATCACACCGGTATTTATCGCAATCTCTGTACTGTTCCTTCGGTGTGACAATGACTCTCCTCCATGGAGAGGTGGGGTCTGTGTCTCCTCCCCTTCAACCTGGGTAGACCTTTGCATCCAACGTGGCTGGTCGCTAATGGCAGGAACGATGCTGGGTGGCTTCCAAAGCTCAATCCTAAAAGGCTCTGCAGCCTCTCCCTTGCTCAGACTCCTGGCGAGTCCTGGACCTACCAGTTCAGCCCGACTACATGACGGGCCCCAACGGAGGGGTGGAGAGACCACAAATAAACCCGCAGAGGGACCCGCAAGGGCACAGCTGTTCCCGCCCCCAGCAGGTTGGGCCTCCCCAGTCCACCGTGGACAGGTGAGGACGGGCACCTTCAGGTGACGCCAGTCCCCAGACTCAGGGACATCAGGTGATGCAGGGGATGTGGAGGAGCTGCCCTTCTGAGCCCACCTTTCAGCTTGTGCCTTCAAATGGCGAGGCGTGTGTTCCATAGCAATAAGTATCATTAAAGACCAGCTCCCATAGGGCGCTTATTTCATTTATTCTGCTGCAACTCATTGACCGACATTTTTATTTCTTTTCGTTTTGTTTTTTTTTAATTTATTTTTTTATTGTTAAATTTAATGGGGTGACATTGGTTGGCAACAATTAGCCAGTTTCCAGAATGCTCTACCTTAAACAAATAAAATGGTAGGAAAAAAAATTCTCTGTATAACTCAAAGTATCTTGGATAATTTTTTCCTGTCTTTTCTTGTTTGTGCCTTCTTCCAGAAAAACAAATTAATTTGGTATCCTCAAGCAAAACAACAACAAAACAAACCAACCCTGTTTAGTGAAATTGTTATCCCATTGAATGTTAAGAACAATTAAGAGATAATTGCTAGTTTCATTCCATCAGCTCCCAGGGCAAGTTATGCTTTCAAATTTATTTGCATCTTATTTTTCGATTCAAACAAAGGGTTTTAAAGTTTTATTTATGTAAGTTGTTTCAATATAGACTATTTTCTAGCAATCAGAATGTTCCATAAAAGTATCTTGTGTAATCTTGTGGCTTTTTCTTTATTATTATTTTGTAAGAATATTTTCCATGTGTTCTCTTGCCGTTTTAAGTGGGATTTCTAATGGAATTACATTTTTTTAATATTTAAAAAAATTTTTTTTTAACTATTGTGTTTTGGTCCATACCCGGTCACCTCATTACATTCTCTTTCCATTTATAGGTATAAGGTTTTAGATGATTCTGGGTTTCTAGTTGTAAAATCAAGACAAAAGCAATAAAGTATTCTTTTCCTTAAAATGTGGACATACCTCTGTTACTAGTGCTTGCTAATATTCTTAGTCTCATTATAAGTCCCTAGTCTCTTGGTCACAAGGCAGAAGGGTTATACAGGCAGCAGGTCACAAGCCTCCCTGACATCCAGCCCCATTTGTTTCCCACTCCAGGTCCCTTTTTGAGCGATGCCAACAGTGGCGAGGCGGTGACGTTCACAGTGTGTCACTGTCATCAACTCAGAACCTCTTGCAGGAGAAGAAGCACCCTGGCTCGCAGGGTCAGTGCCTCCCGCTGCCAGCTGCCTGGGGGGCCGCTGCAGGAACCACTCACAGAAACCCCAACCTCCTGCAGGAGGGGGTTCTGTACACAGGACTTGTCTTGCACGACACCAGCACAGCGCTCCAGCGCCTCGGCCATGTGCTGCTGATAGAATAGCAGCAGGCGGCAAGGTCACCCTGGGCCAGCGAGCCACAGCCCAGGCGTCCACCCCGAGCAGCGCCTGTCGGGCCGGCTGACCTCTGATGACAGCATCTCACCTCCCTGTCACATGCCGCAGACACACCCGGGCTCCTTCTCCCCAGGTCAGGTTCCTTCCAGCTTCCTCCTTGCTGCCGCTCACAGGACTGACAATCCGGCAGCCAGGAGTCCTCGTTGAATGGTCTTGCTCTCTACAAAGTGTGAATCTAGTAAGGGCGTGCTCAGAAAATCGGGACACCTACAGTCTGTACCGTACCGCTTACTACGTTCCTGCAGTGAAGGCTCTGGCTTGTGGCTAGGAGGTCCTCAGCTCCTTAGGGCCTTGTGGCAGCCAGCACTGTACGGGCCTGATTTCATGTGATCCGTGTGTCCCTTCAGAACCAGAGGCCGCTCTTAACCCCAATGTACAGAGGAGGGGACCTAAGGATTGAGACCTTAGGAAACGTGCCCCGTGCCCACTGTGGCGGGGGAGCCTAAGGTTCACGGTCAGGCTACGTGAAGGCAGGAGGAGCAAACACCCACGCTTCCCACCACCTTGTCCCTAAAGCATCCTTGTGGGGAGTTCACCAAGTGTGTTCGGGAAGTGATTGAAATGATGGTGATGATGATTTTCATTGTAACCTATACTAATATATGAATATGTGTGCTTTGTTGAAGAATCACAGAAATTCAGCTTTTAAGATAGAGATAACCTTCCTGGAATCTTGGTAGACACGGTATGAAGCGTGGGGAGCACGACAGTTTTATTAGGTGCGGCCTTCGAATCCAGGCACGCGGTACGTCTCTCCACCTGTTCTCACGGTGGTGGGTGACCATCATTGTTTGAGGATGTTCTCCTCTATTTCTAGTTTACTCAGTTTTTTTTTATCATGAATGGAGAAAGTACTTGATCTGTAGCAATTAATATGGTCATGTGATTTTTCTTCTCTAGCCTGTTAAAGAGTTATTAATACACTGACTGATTTTTCTGTAATTGAACCAACCTTGCATAACTTGAATAAACTACACTGTATAATATTTTGATACATTGCTGAAAGCTATTTGCTAATATTCTAAAATAATTCTGCATTATTATCCATGAAAGATATTAGTCTGTATTTTTTTTTCCTCTTTCTGTACTACCTCTGCCTATTTTTCATAGCAGGGTAATGCTAACTTGAATTAGATCCCCATTTTAACACCCTTTTTTAATTCTATAATAAAAAGAGAAGTCTACCTGAATGCTATTTTAAAAGTTTTTATTTAGAAACTGTTTCATTAATTTTATTACTCTCCACTTATGTCCATGTTATAAAGCCCTTTGCTTCTTCTGCATGCTTACTGTCCATCATTTTATGTGTCTTTACCTATTTTCATATGTTAGGCTACTTCCTAAATTGAGATTTTGGCATTAGAAATAATATAATCAATTCAGAGACATGATAGAAAAGATGTTTTTATCCTCTTGTATGTTTCTAAGGCATGAGAGAAAGATTAGGAGTGAAGAGGGTCTTTGAATGTGGTTCTGCTGTTTACTCTTTGATTTGTGACATGTCACATTAACAATTTGAGCCACTGATATCTCATCTACTAAGTGGAATAATAACATCTATGATAGGGAGATAAGACATCCCTGCCTATTTTACTAACAAATACTCATATTAGCCAAATATATGATGATGGAAGGAGTCCTGATTCTGAGTGGTGAGCACATAAGGCAACTTATAAATGAGGTGCTATAGAATTGTACACCTGGAACCTATATAATTTTTACTAACCAATGTCACCTCCAATAAATTTAACAATAAAAAAGATAACCCATCATGGTTGCCATCCAATAAAGGATAGAAGAAAATTCTAACCCGATTATTTAGAGCTCAAGACTTTGTTTTGGCTGCAGTTATTGGTGATTGAAATCATTCTGTCTTAAAAACCCCAAACTTATCTTCCATAATCCTTTTCTAGTTTAGGGGGAGTGAGAGCCAAGCAGAGCCTAGAACCTTGGGGCAGATTAATGATGGCAGTCCACACTTTTCATAGGTTCTCTGTAGTTGAGCAGATCAGTGGACTTTGGGTTCATCCTGGGGTCTGGCCTTTTCTCTTTCTCTTCCCCGCCTCCACCCCCATCTCTCTAGAACTGAGTATGGGGGTAACTCTCCCTGTTTACAGAAGGGGAGAAAGATATTGACCAGAATGTTTCACTAAAACACAGTGGGTGCTTACTGTAATGGGAACGTCTAAGTCAATATTGCTAACGTTCAGAGGTACTTGTTATTAATATTTCCTGGAGCATCTGTGTAAATTCTAATGCTACCAGAAACCAGGCTATCTTGTATTTAATTCAATTAAAGCTTGAAATTTTTTCTTTGCTTCATGCAAACATCCATAGCAGAGAACTGAATGTACACAAAATTAGATTTGATTTAGAAATGTTATCACTCATGGAAAGTCATGCCTTAACTACTACATTTATGTTTTTATGTTTTGGGTCCCTTTTTTTTTTTTTTCTAATAATGGCTAGTGAATGGTGGAGCACTTTGGTTGTTTTATTTCATCCTAGCATTGTTTCTGTGTTTTGGCGATATGAAGTCCTTTTTCTATAAAAAGTCAAGTGGATTTGATTTTTAACTGTTAAAATGACCTTACTTAGCAAACTCTCTTTTAATTGTCATCTTATACTTATTAAAATATGTCAATGTCACAAGGAAATATAAGTACTGAATTCTAAAAACTCACAGTAATATGAGTTTCAAGTGAAATTTCAAGCCATATTCTTATAAGATTCAAAGCATTTTAAAATGGCAGAGTTGAACGTTTATTCCATAATAACTTTATTTCTTTTAGCTATACTAGAGTTTATAAGCATTTCTATGCCCCATGCCCTGTGACTGGTTCCCTAGGCGTCACATACGGGTTAATAGTGATGTACTCAAGACATTCTTAGTGACAATGTGTCACTGATTCTGAAGGCAAACATTAAAACACAGGTGTTGTGCTGTCAACAGTGATGCGTTTTGATTAATTACGGCATCACAAGGCTGTTGTATAAGAACTACTAATATCTCCAGTCAGTTGCCTTTTGAGCTGGACCAAGACTCACAGGTGAACACCACTTTAAAAAGGTGGTGTGGCTGTAATTCCTTACATGCCCAAGTTCTTCTAACAAGTCCCTCAAGGATTACAGCCTACCCCACTGTCTGGAGCTTGTATCCTGAAAAGCGTGCTGGTGTTCCGCTACACCTCCCTCCCGTGTTAAAGTAGAGCAGTTGCATTGGGAAGCGCGTGTTTTCTGCCTCATTTTCCTCTCCCCTGAATGTGCTTCTGCCCCTGTGCTTGGTCACTGCTGCCTGCTTGCATTTCCTGAAGCTGCTTGATGGGCTGGACAATCCGCCCTAGCGTCTAACTGTTGTATTTTATTTACCTGTGAGCTGTGCACACCTGCTTCCTGCCGGTTCACTAACATTCTCATCACATACATACAACTTGGCTTTGACACAAAGAAGCACCAAGGCCTCCCCTAATTCCTTGCTGACTCTTCCCTGCTGTTTCCTGAGTTTTCTGCTCTTGTTAACACTCCCTTTCAACTTCATACTTCCCTTCATCTCTTCTTTAATGATTATCTCTCAGCAGGTGTTTGGAAAAATCCATATCATCACTCTGTCTCACTGCTTCTCAAATTCTCATTTGTCAGCAAACTACCCACATGTCCCACTGATACATAATTCTTAGCAGGACAAAAATTCAAATGGTTTTTCTTCAAATGTTCAATCCCATAAGCTTTGTAAGGCATCTCTGTTTGGTGTCTTGCAAACTGTCCTTCTGTGTAGTGCTATTTAATGCTTCAAAACACTGACAATTTTTAATGGTTCTTTTCATCTCTATTACATGATCTTTAATCCCTTTCACTCCAACCTTGTCCAGGCCCTTGAAACCCAAACTGGGATTATTTCAGCCATAGACACATGATACTGTGATAGGTTTAGCTACAGAGCACATCAGAGGAAGTTCAAAATCTCTGCCTTGTAGCACGAGTTTATTTCTTGCTCAAGCTAACTTTCCACTGTTGGTTGGCTGCAGTTCTTTATCTTCATGATGGGGTCACCTTCACCCCCTCCCCCTATTTATAAGATTAAAAAAGAATCCTTCCCTATATAAAAAAAAATCCTCTTTCTCTCACCCCAACTGGGTAGCCATTTCTAACTATTTCGTCAGCAGCCCTTTGGCTGCTGGTATTTTCTGCCCATCCCCACTGACCTCACCTCTCCCTCTCTCCTAGCAATTATTTTCCATGGAAGGCTCCTTGACAACGTTCATCCCATAATCTCTAACCATAACGTGTTTAAAGGCAGGTGTCTTGGTGTGTGTTCTATCAATCTCAAGAGTAGAGGAATTCATACAGCAACTCAGTGTGCTTTCTTTCAGAACCTAGAGTGAACTTTTGAACACATTATCTCAATGTGTGCTTTTTGAAACATGAAGAAAAATCTTTGTTTCTTAGAGAAAAGGATTTACTATCAACAAGGTTGTTATGTGTATCAACCATAATAAAGCAGGCTGAAAACGTAAAGGGAAACACAGATACTTTGAAATAATACAAATTTTGTGTAGAGCATAATTACTGGTTGCTAACTGGGGCGTTTTAGAGTCTTTCTGTCCCTAACATTTTAGTTGCTGTGTGGAATATCTACATTTTCATACTTCTATGTTCTCCAAGAGAATGTTGCTCCATTCTTTTCTTTATTTCACTTATAATTAAATTGGTTCTTAAGTTTACTCAGCAGAAAAACTCAGGTGTTTCTGACTTCCCTGATTAGATTAAACCTTCCCATTCTAATCACAGCTGCAGTTTTTCATCTATATATCTGATTATTTTATCATGTTTTCTCCTATCTACTAACCTATAAAATTGATAAAAGTGAAACACCAATATCTGGCTCTCAGTGTATTGCCAAAGCCTAGCACATAGTTGCTCTTTAAAGATATTTGATTAAGTGAATCAATATAAAACATTTTTGAAGGGATTATTTTGTAGATATTAATCTCTAAGGGTCAGAGTGTCTATCAATATGATTCAGGCATATTGACCTCTAGTGAAAGAACATTCCCAGTAATCTAAGAAGAATTAAAATAAGTGCTTTTCCATTTAAATGCTACTAATTGTGCATCCTTATGAGATTACTTTTGACCCCAATGAACATTAATAAAAGCACTAGCACATATATTTATATATAACCCTTGTTATAAAAGCCAAGACCTTTTCTGCTCAACTTTTGAAATTAAAAATAATATACCGGTATCTTTAAACCTTGCTTTTGAAAGATTATGTTTCATTTTCTAACTAACTTCATGCAAACAGTGAATTCAATTTTTGGTTTACTTTTAATTTGGTTTCATTTCATTTAATCATTTCACAAAAGGAGTAGTATCACATTTGAAAGAAAATATCTTATACATATTTCTATAGTTAAAACAATAGGTGTTACATAAAACTTACAGGAACGTTATAAATTGCTTTCTATAACTTCTTTCAGGATCTTGACATAAAATCTATCAGTAAAATGCAGCGGTTTCACTAATCAATTTACAATAAAAAATGTTCTGCATCTTCTCACAAGATGTGCTGGCTTACAATCATTTATTAATGTTTTTCATTTCACAATTTCCAAATGAAATAACTTTGTATCAATGTTACTGGAAAGAACCAAATCAACAAAAGTCGTGTAAAATGATTTATTGACATCGGGGAAGCACAGTTTTGTTTAGTATGGGGAATGTCTCTCTATCTTAGTCTCCTGTTAATTAATTATACATTTCATCTCTGAAAACAGCACAAATTACACAATATGTGTTTATAAGACAAATATTATTTGTAAACATGTGTTTGTATAAATGACTCATTTTCCTGAAAGTTATATAAGTGATTATAATTGCCCTACTGGTCTCATCATTAATTATGGATGATTTTGTACAAATTATAGTTTCTTACTGGTTAATACTTACCAGCTATGAGATGTGCTTATTAAAGACACCTATCCTATCTTTCTCATAAAGATTGAGTGAAATTATAGAACAGTACACTGAGGAAAATTCTTGGTGCATGTACACGCTTTATATGCTTAGCTGTTATTTTTACAAGCTTTAGAAGTACGTGTACTGATTGTATTGTATATTTTCACATGCTTGCTTTACGGAGATTATAATGGGACTATGGATAATTTTTATAAGGTCCTATATTCTCAAGTAAGGAAAGTAAATCATAATATCTTTATATGTGTTTGATTTGTAAATTAACTCATGACACCATCTGAATCTCAATTTCCAGGATTTTTCAAGATTTTCTTTGGAAATTTACTATGGAAATACTGGATAAACCACATATTATACCATTGAGGATGTTAGAACCAGATCATAGCAAAAATCAAAATAATGTCCTAGTATCCATTTAAATAATTTGTTTTGTATACATTTATTAATATATAGTGTTCTTCCGACAAATGCTTTTTAAAGATATTTCTAACACACCACCTCATAAATTTTTATGTGACCTTGTCCATTCACGCCGAGAAATAAAATCTTTAACTACATTTCCTCTGGACACAATGTTATAGAAGAGCCCTTGAAACAAATTCAAGGAGCATGACTACCAATTAAGATAAAATATGAAAATAAGGGGATCACTGTCATCAGTGCTATAGCACAAGTTATTCTCTTAATACCTGGGCATATTTCCAGTGCTGTCTGCAACATAGACAGAACTTGAGAAGTACATTAGTGTGACCCTGAGTTTGCCCTGGAACCTGTATAAATATTGTCCTCTCAGACACAGTTAAGTTCCTGTGATGGAGCGTTCAGGAAATTGGCTTCTCTTTGGGACGGGAAGCACAGATGAGCTAAGAGTCTCCCCCACCCCAGCTGTTAAAGATTCTCCAGCCCCGCTTTCCAGCTGCATTCTGTTTCCTCTTCCCTGTTGCCATAGCCTTGGATGAAGTCTTCCCTGCCTCTTCTAAATGTACTTGGTTCAGCGTTTCCTTTGACGGTACTCATACACCAGACACCTCCTCTCTGTCTCTTCCTCTGTCTTCTTGTCCCTGTAGCCATCGCTCATCTATGTATATTTAAACCTGTCTTTGGGCATGCAGGCAGTAATAAAAATTGCTGCCTTCTATTAAACAACTTGGTAATTGGGTAATCTATGCAGACAGAAAATGACATATAATTTATATGCTCGAAGAGAATCTGTCTCTATTTTATATTAGTGTTTCTCACATCGTCTATTTAAGTGATGGTTGGGGGCAGTCAAAGACAAGCGACTTTAACGTAGAGACTTGAATCAATGAGTTTGGAACCCAGAGGGGCTGGCTGTGTTTCCTAATACACATAGCTCATAGTCATGCCATTTGTTTTTGTTGCTAATGGAATTTCTGGAAGGAGAGTGATTCTACTCACGTGGACTTGATCATGAATGACTGTCCTCTATCTGGGCCTCTTAGAGTAGGTCACTTGTGAAAATATGGGAACAACGCACATGGACATTCATCTATTGTTTTTCAGTTAGATTATCCTAGAACCCGAAGGTTTACGAAGTCCAGAGCAGAGCAGAGGCTCATGAAGAGTCTTTTTGTTTTGGGAAAGAACATGTGACTGGCTGGTTCAGGCAGCCTGCGTGCTCCTTCAGGCTCCGGGAAGAGCTAGACGCCAGCCCTTTGACAAGTCCATTGATCTTGTAGAACCACAAGAGAGTTTGGGACATACGGGTTCAATGAGATAATGTCTTGAGAGTTTACACTGTAATATTCTAATATATAATTTCTAGCGCTCTTCAAACGTGCTCCCTACCCCCAGTTTGTATCTGAAGTTTCAACTTAAATTATAGCAGAGTTTGATACAGCAACTGATAGAGCAATCTTCCTTATAAGATTTTTCTGTTATTCCTTTGCATAAATTGAAAATTATTGAGATTTCTTCAGAGCACCAATTTTTCCCTGTGGATCCATGAAGAAGTTTAATGTTCTCAAAAGTAAAATTTCCCCAGAGAACAGTGCCTCATTACCATTTTTCAAAAGCTATTAAGATCTCCCGAACCATAAAATATGATTTAGAAGAAGAGAAGAGACTATTGTGTTTTGTAGGTGATAATTTGCTGTAAGTCACATACAATTACTAGTTTTATTATTCTTATGGGGTCACCTAGGCTAAATTAATAAAACAAAATACATTTATATTTCATTTATTGTATATCTATAAGATTAGGAGCATAACTGATATAACAATGATACTAAAATATTGTAAAGTGACACCTCAAGGAAATATGTTTATTAAAAGAAGGTGATATTTTAAGATATTTTTTCTCTATCTTTGGGAACCTAGACAAATTCTAACAAGGAAGACGATGCAGACACTGGTGATTAAATAATTTGTCATGCCTTTGCTGCTTGTCTTTATGTATAGAATCGCTACAGGCTAATATAATGTGAAAATATCTTCAAGTTATATTCCACTCTCATACCTGCAGGCACATACATGTTAATTTGTAGCCTTAAAACTTGTAGCTTTGAAGGGACAGAAAATCAATGCTCATGGTAGATCAGTTAGCTAGATAATTCCTATTTCCTGTCTCCTAGTTTTCTTTTGTGTTGATATAAATAAAAGTGGTTTACTTTGGTTAAAGTAGGTAAAAATACAAATGGTCAAAACAATGGTTACAGAACTATAACACGTGTTCAAGAAAATCACTATGGCTGGTTTCTTAAGGAAATTTCTATAGTTTATTAAAGTATTAAGTTCAACGGAACTCGCTCATATTTATTTAATATGCTAAGAAAGATAATATGTTAGGCTAAAGTTCAGAGTGAAATTCTCATCTAGGTGACGATTTACATTATACTTAGGTATGTCTAAACACATACCGTATTTCGACCGGGCGTATAAGACGACCCCCTAATTTTACAGTTAAAACATAGGTTTAGGCCTATATTCGCTGTATAAGACTACAGCCTCGGAAGTGGGGGGTCATCTTATACAGCGAATATAGGCCTAAACCTATGTTTTAACTGTAAAATTAGGGGGTCGTCTTATACGCCCGGTCGTCTTATACGCCGGAAAATACGGTACATAGATGTATATTACGATTAAATTTTTAGCCATGTCAAAAACTGATGACGTGCAACTATAGAGACTGCTCTGGGCCCTCCCCCTTCTCTTTCTCTCTCTCGCTGTCTCTGTCAAAAACAATAAAATAAATGTTTTAAAAAATTAAAATTTTAAAAGTTGGCTGGTTGCTTCAATCAATGCTTATTCCTGGGGGTAAGACTGTGTACCAACCAAAAAAACATAGGGAAGTGAGCTAAGAGCGTGTGAACAAGAGTCTCTTCACAATGCTACTCTGGCCTTGCTCACATGTAAGCAACTCCCCCAGTGTCACACGTCCCCATCTGTGCAAGGACCATCTCAAAACCACTCAGTCCAAGCTGCCAAACTCCAGGAATACCGTCTCCAAACCTTCTCACATGTAGAAACTGTGATGACTGGCAAACGAGCATTCTTCCACATTCTAGTAAGTCTAATAAACTTTGTTTCATTTGCTCAACAATTTTATCTGGCAGTCTTTTGTGCATTAAAAAGTTAACAATATCAATAATAATTAAGACAAATAAAAAAGAAGTGATTCTTAGAAATGGATAATTTTTATGAAAGGTATTCATTAGAATTCTGTAAAAGTTAATAGTATTTTGAAATTTCGGCTTCATTTGAATTTAACCTCAACACTATCTTTATGATATTTTCAGTATACTGCACATTTAAACAGTTGACAGAAGCATCTCTCTCTTTGAGAGAATACTTCACTGATATAAAAAAATTAAGGTTGGAGTTATGCTGGAAGATCTACTTATAAAAATATGATGTGACTTCTCTGTTATTGATGGGTAGATTACATGTGAATGTAAGAATTTCTACTTTTTCTTCCTAAAAGATTGAATGGGAAGCTAGGTCATTCAGCAGTGTACCTGCCATATGCCGGGGGTGACAGAATGAGAACACTTATGGCCCAGATTAAAATGCCTTATGGTAGTCTCCCAAGTGACTCTGAAATGGAAAAAAGAAAAGCCAAGGTCAGAAAATTGTCACATTTGAACAAGTTGTCAGGCATCCTCTAAGGAAACGTGTCCAGGTGACTTCTAGATACCTAAAGTACATGATGTAAGTGAGAGCATACAGCTCCAACGTGCCTTCCTTGAGCCTATCTCAGGGATGGAAGCAAAGACATCTTTCTCTATTTCCTCTGGGAAGAAAGGGTTTGCTTTGTTTTCCCCTGTCTAATTCTCTGGCATGGGGATCAAACCCTTGCCTTCCCATTAGGATTTCAAAAGTGGGGGTTCCTGATTCGGAGGGGGTGTTAGCAAAGAGGTCACCGCTGCAGCCGTGACTTGCTCCATCTCCTGCAGATGTTACTGCTGGGCCACTGCATCCAGGAAGCTGTCACACAGCCCGCTGCCCTCCTGACAGACCCCAGCCCCCCGCCTCTCTGCTCAGAGGTCAGCTTCATGCCCACGTTTGGGTGTTAATACTTGTAGGTCTGTTCATAGCACCTGTTGCTTCTCAGAATGTGTAAGGATGTGGGCCTCAAGACTTAATATTTGCCTGAAGTATGGGAGTCAATCGTTGTAAAGCCTCAATTGCTTAAACATTTGCAAGAAAATGAAGAAGAAAATTGTTTTTACAGTAATGGAGGGAGCAGGTGATGTAAATGAATCATTGACTTATAAGGGATGTAAAAACAGTGCAAACGACATGCTCTACCTAAGTCAGGAAGACAGAAGCGCAGAAGGAGGTGAAGCTGTAGGTGGCGTAGAAACAGCCACAGACAGACCTGGGAACACACCGCTCCGTGGCTATATGTTCACCAACTTCGTCCCTGCTGACGGTTGAAGCCTCGTGTCTGGACTCCCCTGGTTTACCCCTCTGTCAAAGGGCCTTAATTGAGTTGTGGGGGGGAGGCTGTGCCCTTGTCAAAGGTCATTAGGAGGAACTTCCACATTGTTTTGACTCAGTTTGGACTGATGGAACTTTTTCAATTGCAGAGAATCGGCTGACTTCCATCGTGCACTTTGATGCTTTGTTCCAGGGTCTTAATTGATACACTCATGTTTCATCACCAGTGATAACGTGGCCCATAATATCGTCTTGCCTACAATGTTGCTAACCTTTTTATTTAAGATTTATTTTTTGAAGGTAAAGGGGAAGGTAGGTGGGAGAGTGGGGGGGCATCAAATATATGGTGATGGAAAGAGCTGATTCTGGGCAGAGAGCACATAATGCAATGTATAGATGATGTGATGTAAAATTGTACACCTGGAAACGATGCAATTGTTACCAACCAATGTCACCCCAATAAATTTAACAATAAAAAAAAGTAACAGGGGAAGCCGGGATGGCTCAGTGGGTTAAGCGCTCACTTTGCAGCCCTGGGGACCAAGGATCAAATCCCGGCCCCGGCCCGTGTGGACCCATATGCTGAGCTGGGGAGTGCCCCCAGTTCAGTTCTCACCGGGGTGAGACCCCAGCCCAGTCCCTGCCCTGTGCAGCCCCGCCCACCTGTGGAATGAAACTATGTGGAAAAACCAATGATGTGCAACTATGGAGACTGTTCTGGGCCCTCCCCCTTCTCTCTCTCTCTGTCTTTGTATCTCTCTCTCTGTCAAAAACAATAAATAAATCTTAAAAAAAAAAAAAAAAGAAAGAAACAGTCATATGAAGACATCCCATCTTCCGTAAGATGTTTACCATGATAAGAATGAGGCAATCTAAGAGTGACCAGATGCTTCATAAGCCAAGAAATGGAGTCAGAAATGTACATGTGGTGTGATGAGAGGCTATGGGGCGTCTTGGGGACAGAGGATCATGTGATCAGGTTTACAGCTGGCAAACAAGCATTGTGACTGGTTTGTAAGCAGTACGGTGGTGAGCAGTGGGCTGGAGGAGCGCAGTTACGAGGGAAATGCACTGTCCTGGTAGAGATGACAGTGGTGGCCATGAGGGAGTGCAGGGGACGGAGGCTGCACGTGCTCTGAAGTGAAGCCCACAGATGTGATGGTGGCCTGGATGTGAGTGGTGAAGAAAGGAAACCAAGATGTATAACTCCATTCACATGTGGTCTCCCTGCAGCACAGGGCAAAGCTTCTTACACCCTTGTTTTCTTTTAGAACGTGCTCGTGCATGTACAAGCAAGTCTGTGCTTTACAACAACAATCACAACAACAACATTTCTGACAATGGCCTACAAACATCTCCCCAAGCCAATCTGACAAAGACATCGGTATTCAAGTTAAATAATTCAGTGGCTCTCAGGTATATGACTATTTTTCTTCACAGGTTCAGAAATTTACATTAAAGACATTAAAAAATATAGTACAATAATCACATCATTATACATATATATGAGAAAAATACATAGGAGGACTGTCTGGGGAAAAATCCAACTATTGTCAATACAGTGAGAATGGTTACACAGCTGGACACTTCCCAGACAGTCCTTGTACTGTATATGTATATTTGTTTATATAACATTATATGTGTTTATATAAAATGTTTATATGTAGTTATATAACTATGGAATATCCATCCTTAGAATATTGACATTGAAGAACGTTATCATGTAGAATATGGCTTTTATATCTTAAGATGCTTCTATTGAGTTCGTCAAACATATTATTGGTTGTGACTGATTCACACTTAAGACTGAAATTTGGCATTGGTTCCTCTAAAATGAAAAATATTATCTTAAAATATATTTGTGTGTGTGTATGTGTTCGTGCACACTTTCAAGCTGACAGGTACTTGGGGGGAAATGAAGGAATCGACCAGTAATTCACTCTGCTGGGGTCATTGCTATCTGTGAGTCACGGGGGGCATGTGGTCCAGAGGTGGGAGGAACTTTTTCACACCAAACAATGCTAATGACAGCTCATCAGGTGGGACAGGAGGAAGGGTTCCTCAGCATTAGAGAGCCTAGGCCACAAGGACACTTGGCTAAAAGATTAAAAATACATGTGAAATAGGAAGGATGCAGCAGCCTGATATTAACCAAGGTGCTTTGTGTTAAAATAAGCGCCGGACATTCCCACGGGTGTTTGAAGGACCACAAGTGACTGTCACGCACAGAATCCCCCATCCCGTGTTTAGTTAAACCCATTCTACCTCACTTAAATTCGAAGAGCTTGTGTTGCTTCTGTGGCATTTCTTGTGTGCTAAAAAGGAGAAAAATAAAATATTTTTAATATTTCTTAGGTCCCCTCCAAATCATGAACCCCTTTTGAAATCCTAATATGAAGGCCAGGGCTTGGTCCCTATCTCAGAATGTGGAGGAATATTGTGAAAATTGGTAGGACTTTTAAAAGAATTGAAGAGCAATCTTATTTTATCCAAATTTAAATCTAATTTTTAGAACACTTTTTTGTTGTTGCTGTTAAAAATCATGACTGGATATTCTGTGTTTAGATGCATATGTATTCCCTAAAAATGGGAAAGTAAATGCATTTCCTTTACAAAAACTGCCAAGTGGCAATGATATTTTCTGATTAATGTCAAGTGTAAATTTATGCATAAAATGACTTCAGAAAAGGTTTGTAAGCCTTCAAATGATAATTTATTTTGCATAACATAGTCAGTATCACATGCAAGACATTTCTCCATACTCTTCATACAATTTAGAGGTGCATTTCGTGGTAAGTCAAGGATACAACAATACTGGTTGAAGTAAGAGACAAGATACAGGTTAATTTAATGAAGGACAGAATAAGGTGTGCATGTGCGTACATGCTTATGTAATATGCAACAGAAAACATTAGCATGTTTATAAAGTAATACAATTGATGTATATATATCAAATATGCAAATAAAGAGTATTTTGAGTATTTCTGTACGCCACCAGATATGTAAAGCCATAAAACTTGGAAAGCGATATAATTCAATAGAGCTTAAGTAACATTTTAATATCTGATAATTATATTACAATGAATTTTATATTTGACCATACCAGGCAATGTAGCAAATGTCGTAAAGCCCCAAGGCAAATAAAAAATAAGAAGGATCCCAAAGGAAGGGGAAACTAAAATAGTAACTAGGAAAATCAGTCTAACAGAAAACAAGAAGTGGGGAGAGATGAACAGGAGACGTCTGATTAGCACTGAAGTGGGTTTGATTCTTGCTGATTCTTCTTTACCGTGGACCTTTCGCACCCATTCGGAGTAGCCATGCATGTCTGGACTTACACCAGGGAAGTGGGGATAGGGACAAAAATAAGAGTCACTTCACTCATTTCACATGTTAATATAGATCAGCAAACTCATGGAACAAACAAGATTTTGATGGAAACGATTATGGATTTTGAGCTCTGAAGGATTTAGTATATACTATTTTTGCCACAACCGATAAGAAAACACATGATAGCATAAGAACGCTGTCTCTTTCTCTTCCAGAGGCTATCCTGTTTTCCCAGGAGAGGGGTGAGAAGACGGTGGCCCCCTTGACCCCACGGCACCCCTTGTAGAACCGGATGACTATAGACGCTGTCCTGAGGTTGCCCCACTACTGTATTTCGGGTGAGTCCCGAGCAGGTAAGTTCTCTTTTAGGCTCACGGGTTCACCCTTGAAAGGGAATGAGCTCCAGGAGACGCACCGAGTAAACCTTGTGCACGCGAGTGTCACCCACACTGGGACCTTCCTGAGACTCTGGACTCTGAGCTGCTGAGGTTTAGATGAAATGTTGGATGTGAAGTTGATGAGGTGATTAGATTTGGGTTTAGTAGATGGTGAGATTTGAACTTTGAGCTGATGTTGTAATGGCTGGAGACCCTGGGGAGCTTTGCGAAGAGATGGATGTTTGTGGATGTGATTTGTGGGGAGTCTGAGGGCGATTGAGGCAGGCAGAGCACTAAGATGACCTCCAAGATTCAGGCCCCCGGGGATGCCCACCTGCCCCTCCCTCCCACTGAGTTGTGTGGGTGTGTGAATGCCATCTCCTTTCACTCCCATAATTATATTTCTAATCATTGATTGTGACATAAAAGGGGATAATTCTTGCCACATCTGCCTGTAAGTGTATCTCGTAAAGGAGGCGCTGTGCCTTTCCTGAAATGGAACATACAGAGTGAGTGCAGCTGGGACGCAGCCACTGCGTCATGAAGAGGCCAGCACATCACAGAATGGGGGCAGGACCCCAGGAGCCACCAAGGACTGAATTCTGCCAAAAGCCTGGGCTGTCAGGGGGGACAGTGACACTCAGGTGAGGCCACAGCCATGCCAATGCCTTAATTTCATCCCAGGGAGAGATTGGCACACGTGCCAGCATCCTGACCCTGGAGGCCATGAGATTATAAGTGCATGTCGTTTGAAGCCACTACGCTCAGAGTGATTTGTTATGTAGCAACAGAAGACGGATACAACTGTGTTCAGAAATCTATTTTTTAATTGCATAATTCATGCAAACTGCAGCTATTCTTCCCAGCCAATGTTAAAAGATACCCCCTTAAAGATCTATTTGGATAATGTGCTTCATTCCCAGACCAATCTTTTTCCCATGTACTAGTGATGTAACATTGGTTACATTCATCTATAATTGATTGTATGACTTCAGAAGAGTTTATTAACCACTTGTCACATACCAAGTAACGATAAATAAAGCATGCTTACTTCTTTCCAGAACTTAATCTACCCAGTGGTAATGTGACGTAAGTAAAAGATGGAAGTTCTAGCATCCGCCCCTGTGATGAAAACAGGGTACTTTTGTGTGAGGTGCTACGAGAGGACAGGTGCAGAGAAGACCAGGAGGGAGCACACTGTATGAAAGTTGGGTGGAGCACGGATGAGGGAATAGAGTTTTTTCAGGTAGACAATTTAGGGCTTTTTGCACCTAAGTGAAGAGCAGGCAGATATTCAAAGGAAGGAAACAGTGTTATGCAGTTGATGGATGGTGAAGAGTTTGATGTGATACAGTATCAAGAGTATTGAGAAATAGAAAATCATATTAATTATCAGGGCCACCATTGACCCCTAGAAGGTCCCCTATGAAACGAGAGGAGCCGTATCTGTTTTGTTCATCACTGAGTTCTAAGAATATCTCCACATATGGTATAAATCCAATAAAATGTGTTAAAAGAGCAAGACTCTGGAGAAGGCAAATGCAAGAGGTTTTTTCTCTGCCCACTTGTGTTAGTGATTCAATAGGCTGTCATGTTAATTGCCAGAGGTGAATTGGGGAGAGGTGATATAATTTGGGGACTTCCAACATTTTATCCACTTCATTCATGCAAACAGGGACCATTACACGGCTGTCTCGTATAAAAAGAATCAGACGGCAGCTTAGGACTGTGTCGGTTAAGCCAAGATTCTGCCATTGGACTCAGTTGCAAGATCTTGAAATGCAGGGATGAGAGCAAAGGTTAGGGTTCCCTACCTTCCTGCAATCTCATTAGTCCCAAGGCCCTTCTACATGTGGGGTGTGCAGTATGGGCAATGGAGGCATCTGGACTATGGGTCCAGATGCTTGGGTGTCAATGACTGAAATGGCTAAGAATTGATTTAAAGGTGCCGGGCAAGGGTAATGGAATATGCTCATGTGATGCAAAGAAAGGATTTTCCCATGCTCTTGAGTTGAGATTGATAATATCGATCTATCGTTTTGCTCTACGAGTTGACAGTCACAAATCATGAGCTCTAAGTGTACTCAAATATTACTAAGTTTTCAGGGACCCATGCGCCTCCTTTGGGGTCTGCTGTTTTATTGGGTGAGCTGTGCCTTCTACTAATTTAGTTAATTTAAGAAAACCAGTTCCAGAATTTTGAAGTATGGCATTCGGTGGGTACTGCCTGTCTTACGTACTCAGTCTTCGCTATATGCTGATTATGGGAGACAAGTATAACCAGCTTCAATGAGTATATTTTCTCTGTATTTTAGATAGGAAAAAAAATGTTCTTATGAAATCACACAAGTGCAATGCAGCACTGAATAGGAAAATCGCATTCATTGCTTAAATCACTATGTTTTCAAGGATTTAACCTTATAAAGGGCTATGTGGGGAAGAACTGTTAGACACTTAAATGCATCGTCTTCTTTATATGCACTTATCCCCTGATCTCTTTTCTTTTTGCCTCAAAACGATCTTTTCCTTGTCCCTGATTTCTAGTATATCATCATTGCATGTTCTGGAAAATTTTGCTTCATATCTTTTCAGCTCATTATTTCATTAAAAAACGAAGTGTTTTCTCAGCCACACTTCCCACTTATACAACATCAAAACCTCATGGTCACAGAGCCTTTACTAGTTGGAACCTTACTTGCCTCGTCCCTTTGGTCTAGCATGGCACAGTTAAATGTTTCCCCGTTTCTTCACATTTGCACACATCCATGAGCTTGTCTACACGGCTAATCTGGTGTTTAGCCACATCATTGCTGAGCCGGGCTTTATTCATGATTCCCACTCTTCCAAGAGTCCTAAGAGCCTGCACGTAGTCTGGGCCTCCGTGCGCTGGCATGCGAGGGCCAGTTCTGCTGCATGGAATTTGTACTTCTCCGAGCACAAGAAAAACTGCATGATTTTTTGTGGATGTTAAGACTATCTTACTTGATGTTTTGGGCCACATCTGCATGTCTCATTCCTCAACTACATTGTAGTTTTTCTCTCTTTCTCTTTGTCTCTGGCCTGTACTTCCTAAAAGATTCTATTTAGCCTCTGCATGTGTGAGCAGTTGGAAACAGAAAGGGCTTCAAGTCACTAGATGGAGTGCTTTGAATTGTCTCTCTTTGGCTAGATTAAAAAAAATGTAATAGACAGTGTCATGGAAGAAACTTACATTGAAAATCCAGAACTCATTTGCATCCATATTGTATTTTGAGTCAAGGGTTTAGGAAGGTCAAACGCTCTTATTGAGTTCACATAATAGATAGAGGTCACTCTCCTACACAGACAAAAACCCTTGAGGATATTTATTCACAAACCAGGGGAAATCTCAATGGTAAAATAATTCATTGCCCA
Source organism: Craseonycteris thonglongyai (assembly GCA_004027555.1). Lineage (NCBI taxonomy): Eukaryota > Metazoa > Chordata > Mammalia > Chiroptera > Craseonycteridae > Craseonycteris > Craseonycteris thonglongyai. The sequence continues at coordinate 1,798 of PVKE010008401.1, read as the reverse complement.
AAATATCTTTGCTGAAAAATTCAAATAGCCAGATGGTGATTGTGCAACCTTATAGCCTTTCAGAATCCACTGTAGTCAACAGACGGTAAGTCAGTGACAGAGGAGCTGATGTTCAGTGTAAATGCCATGTAATCATTACCGTGTATCTCCTGTGCACAGTGTCGCAAGAGGATAAGATGGCAGAAAAAAATCGTATTTTCCTTAGTACAGGTCAGGATGTTTTGTGCTAAGAACACATATACTTGACTATGACTCTTAGCCATTCAGTTGTCTAAGACAGTTCAGGATATCTGGTCTCCTTGAAAAGGTAATTGATGGGGAAGCCAGGATGGCTCAGCAGATTGAGTCCTCATTTTGCAGCCCTGCGGTCCGAGGATCGAATCCTGGCCCCGGCCCGTGCAGACCCATATGCTGAACTGAGCTGAAGGCCCCCAGTTCAGTTCTCACTGGGGTGAGCTTCCCATGTGGGAGGCCCCCACGTGGTTCCCACCCTGTATACCCTCCCTGTCTACCTGTGTGGAATGAAACCATGTCAAAAACTGATGATGTACAACTATGGAGGCTGCTCTGGGCCATCCCCCTGCTCTCTGTCTGTCTCTCTGTCAAAAACCATAAAATAAATCTTTAAAAAATGGTAATTGTTGAGACATACATGAAGATCTGAATGACTCTTCTACAGCATAAAATTTAACAATTTAATTCATAATTTTTATTTAATATTCAATGAAAATCTATCAAGCCTTTTGCCTTATTTTGCTAGGTAATATTACGTGTTACTTGCTCATTTAAGAACTCCAAAGTGTCGCCAACTAGTTCGTGATGCAAAGTTGTATCTCCCTTACAAGAGCCTTCTCCTGGTACAGTTAGGGCTTAGGAATATTCAGGCATTAAAACTAGGACATATAATTACAACAGTTGTAGTTTTCTGATAAATGCAATTGTCTGTAACAGTCTACAATCTTTATTTAACATTTTTTTGGTACAAAGGACAGAGAGTTTTTACATATTTGAGAAATTTGGTAAAGGGGAGTCATTGTTACCACCTGGTATCTTAGGCAAAACTTTAACTGAAGCAGCAGTTGTATAAGAGATCAGCACATCGCTTTAGAACAGATATATATTGTTTCTACAAATATATATTGTTTCTACATGTATATAAATGAAAAGTAAACTGTTTATGAAGGTAGAACCATCCAGGACAAGAAATTTCCTGCCTATGCTGCATAATGCAATAAAATAAAATGCTCTGTAGTGCACCTAAATTTCACTCACTTAATAAGATTGTATCATTACACAGAAAGAAATAACTATCTGTGAATGAACTATAAAATAACGAAAAAGAAATTTTTGTTAATTAATTCTTTTTTGCTAAGCTCTTCTTTAAAACAGGTCTTTAGAGGCCCGTTTGATTCCTGCCTAGAACTACAGCTATGTCTAAATGTAGAACAGGGAACGATTTAGCTAATTGAATGGGAACCACGAAAGCAAAAGAATTTTAGGCAACTAAGAGGGTTGCCCTGAATGTGGACACAAGAGGTATTGTCTCTGAATTTAGAATTACACAATGCAAAGCTGAGGATGCTGATAGAGTCTCCCTCACTCCCCCTACTTAGTGCATCTTTTGGGATAAAGAATTGTCTCCAGAATTTATCTGGAGAAAAGGCTTGCATGCCATTTCAATGAATTTCAGCAAGAACCAAATAACTCTTGCTGTGTATAAGATACGTTGTGTGATCTGAGAGTGGATGAGATATGGGAAGAGCACACCGCATATTCATGGCGGTGAAGACACATGACC
>PVKE010008400.1:0-47797 GCA_004027555.1 Craseonycteris thonglongyai | reverse complement strand
AAAAAAAAAAAAAAAAAAGGGAGCGGGAAGTCATCTTTATCTTTTTTCTTTCCATTTGTGGGGAAGGAAATTGCAGCACTCTGTTATTTTTTGAGAGCCAGCCTCCCTGTAAGTCAGCCATTCAGCAAAAATGTAATTTCAATTTTATTTTTTTCCATTTTTATTTTTTTGGTTGCCTGAGTCATTTAAAAATGTTTTTTTGCCATGCCACTTTTGTCACCTGTATACCTTGGTAGGTATGATTATTTACTTTATAATTTTTGAATACCTTATGTCTGTTCTTTCTTCTCATACTTGAAATTTTCATGACAGAGGTGGCCTTTGCCTGAAAGTTTTTTGCTTTTATAGCAGTAGTTATAATCTCTGTTTTCCCAGATTTCTAGAATCTGTGATTATCAGGGCCTTCTCTTTGCTATGCCTCTTTATTGGCAGTCTCACTTTCTTTCTTGTGTCTTATCTTTATGCCTCCAAAAGAGCTTCTGCAAAATGTGTCTTCCCCACCAATCATAGGGCTACACTCTTAGTGTATGCAGTCTCTATGGTAACTGGGACACGTGCCACAATACCAGGATTACTGAAGCAACTATCATAGTGGGCACATGCACTCCTGGCTTCATGGAAGTTTCCCCATTGAAACTGAAATCAAATGCTACGATTTTAATACGCAGGGCAAGGACAGGAACAGAGGAAATGCTATAAGCCTGTTCTCTCCACAGGCACTATACTGGGTCTTGGTGGAACTCTTGACGTTGATCTTATGTCATGAATAAAACTTGACTAGTGTGCAGATCCTGATCAGACATGGATAAACTGCTTAAATTAGGGAAGGACCTTTCTTTTTCTTACAGATGCGTGACTAGTCTCTAAACAAGCTAATTTTATTGAAATTAATATATACCGTATTTTTTGCTCCATAAGATGCACCTTTTCCCCCCAAAAAAGTGGAGGGAAAAGTGTGTGCATCTTATGGAGCGAATACTGCAAAGAAGAGTGCACGTTGGGGACCAATGATGCCGTGGAAAAGCCTGCAGCCAGATCAGAAAGCAGGGACTGCATGGAAGGAAAGCCGGTCCAGGCAGGTCAGGTGCGTCTTATGGAGCGAAAAATACGGTAATCTTAGGTAAGCTCAAGGAACTTCTAATACGCTATAAAAATTACACACTGACTTTGTAGAGACAGACTTATTAACCCCTCAAGCACGGATTTAACATTTGGAGATTTAAGGAGGTTTCCCCTACAACTGCATATTGACCCAATGGGGGCAAAAGGCAAAAAGGTTGTGTCTTAACATACCTTAGAGGAGGGTCAGTTCTGTGGGGTCTTTAACGGAATGAGAACAAAGCAAGGAGGCCCCTCTGGCTACTTTCTCTAGGGCTGAACTTCCTCCCAAATATATGGAGGACTGCACTCCCAGGTACAGCCCAGTAGAAATGAAGGCCCTAAAGCAGGGTTTTGTAACCTTGGCCCTGCTGAGACTTGGGAGCCAGATAAATCTTTGTTATGGATGCTGTCCTGTGCATTACAGGATGTTTAGCAGCACCCCTGGCCTCTGCCCACTAGATGCTAATGACAACTTCTCCAGTTTTTTGACAACCATAAGTGTCTCTAGATGTTGCCAAATGTCCCCTTGTCAGGGCAAAAATTAAATCAACATGTGGTTTGGGTAAGAAAAGAGAGTTGGAGTATTCCTTCAAAGGCCCAGAATATTCATTCAGTCAGCCAGTCAGCGGGTATTTATTGATTCCCTGCTTACTATCTTCCAGGCACTCTTTTGTGTTATCAGAGACATGACACAGAGCACAGTCCTGCTCTCATGGAGTTCACATTGTAGTTCTTGTATAATATGTATGCCACATGTTCCTGACCAAGTGGGTCCCTTTCCCTCCACACAGCCTCATAGTAAATGCTTCAAGCCAACTCAAGGCCAAGAAAAGGAACACACAAGTTTTTATTTAAAGACTCTTTTTCAGTTTATGAACCTCAAAAATGGCTTTGAATTTCAAAATGAAACAAACGATTAGTTCATATGCTTTAATTTATGTTTTAATTATTTTGAGTGTTTTCAAAACAAATGGTGAGATTAGGGGTTTTCTTTCTTTCTTTTTGTTTTGTTGTTGTTGTTGTTGTTGTTTCCTTTTTTTCCTTCAATTTTTGGCCCCTTTTCTCTGGAGAGACCTCTTGTGTTTAGTTTTTGGTGTTCTTAGTGTATTTGAAGAACACTTTTAAGTAGTTAAAATGTGTGCATATGGATATAAGGAGACGAGGAAGAGGAAACATAGAACTCTGTGATCCCTACTCAAACAAATCCTGTACCCAGACCCCAAAGCAGTGCCCAGACATCATTTCCTCAAGGAAGCTTCTCAAAGACCCCTTAGGCACTCTTCCTAGATACTTACCGCAATCGTAATTGTGGAATGGACTGTGAAATCAATTGTTCAGGTATTTTCCTTTAGAATGCAAGCTGAGTAGAACTCAGCACCATTCCTGCTCTGTCCACAGTTCTGCTGTCTTCAGCCCAGGGGCTGGCACATAGTAGGTGCTTAAGAAATATGTATTCAATGACTGACTGATTTGAGAAACCCACTTTTGGGGTGTCCTTCCTCAACACATTTTAACCTGTGCCCTACCTGTGGATGACCCTATCCGTACTCTCAGACTTCATTGTGTTGATCGTTGTTTTGTAGATGCTGAAGCAACATGTAAACTCAAACTTATGCTTAAATGCAAAAGCCCAGAGAACAACTTAAGTTCATTAATCTTAGGGATATTTCAGGCTTATATAGCGATTGCAGGAAATAACAGGGCATGGTATTTAGGAATATTTTTAAGTATTACTAATTCCCTGAGCATTGTTCAAAAGTTAGGGGCTTTAGAGTATAAATGGTTGTGATTGTCAGTATGGGCCACAGAGTGAAATTACATAATTTATTTACTTGTTTATTTGTTTGATGTCTGTTTTTTTCTACCAGAATTTAAGTTTCATAAAGGTGGAGAACTTGTCCTATCAATAACTTTGTCCTCTGTGCCTACAATGATATTTGACACATAGTAGGTATTCAGTGAATATTTGTTTAATGAATAAATGGTTGGCAATCAATCAAGCCTATGTTGATTGACAGAGTAATTGCTTATTAGTGCACCAACAATGCAGTAACGTGATATTTATTAATTCATTTTACTAGTATATTTCAAGTTTTTTCTACATGCTATGCATCCTAATATACTACCTAGACCAGTGCCTAGCACATAGTAGGTATCCAATAAGTATGTAATGAGTAAATGAGCTAATTAGTTTCCAGTATACTCAAATATGGTTTATTTAAGTGTATTAGTTTACTAGGACTGCCATAACAAAGTTCCACAAAACTGGGTAACCTAAACAGCAGATTTATTGTCTCAGTGCTAGAGGCTAGACACCCAAGGCCAAGGTGTCAGGAGGGTTGGTTACTTCTGAGGGCTCTAAGAAGAATCCATTCCATGTTTCTCTCCTAACTTCTGGTGGTTTGCTGGCAATCTTTGGAGCTCCTTGGCTTGTAGAAGCACAACCCTGTTCTCTGCCTTCATCTTCACATGCCGTCTCCCTGTGTGCATGTCTGTGTCAAAATTTCCCCTTGTATAAGGATACTAGTCCTATTGGACGAGGGATCCACCCTAATTCAGGATTACCTCATCTTAACTTTATTAATCACATCTGCAATGGCCATATTCCCAAATAAGGTCACATTCTGTGTTACTATGGGCTAGGAGTTCAGACTGTGAATTTGGGGAGGACACAGTTCAAGTAATGACTCTATATATGGTTTAGATGGAGAGCTTCAGGTGGTAATATTTTAAAGGTTAATTTCTATTCTGAAAACATCAATTTCTCAAAATAACATCTTCTATGAAAGTGGATATGGTGATACTAATAGCACAATAGACACAAAAACTTGTGTGTCTATAGGGTGGAAATATGAAGAAAGTCCAAGAGGCACGAGTGTACACAGCACATTTGGTTGAATGGTGTCTAACCAGAGAATGAGTTTTGTGGGGAAGACTGAAGTTCTAAAGGGATTTGTATATGAATCAGAAGTATTTGGGCTTTATTTTATAGACATCAAGGAACCAGCACAAAAGTCAACTCATTGAGCTATATGTAGACGTGTATGAAAAGGGTGAATTTTGTGTATGTAAATTATGAACCTGACTTTCTAAAGAAAAAAATAAAATGGTGAGGTTGAAGAATGGGCCTTGGGAACTAGCAATTCAGAGGGTTTTGGTGACTTTGGCAGTTTAACTAGAAAGAACTAGAGAAGCCAGATTTTACTGTATTGAGGAAGAAATTAGAGTGTAGAAAGCTGAAAGGTGGTACAAAGGGGGGAAATAATCAGGTTCACAAAATGTGCTTTTTTTGTTTGTTAGTTTATCATGGTTATTTGTTTTAGATGAGGACTGGTGAAGTATTTGGGCAGGCAATAGGAAAATGGAAAATACAGAAGAAGGAAGGAGTAACTGATGCAATGTGTTCTTAGAGGAGGCCATTGGTGCCAGAGAGAAAAGTCTCTGAAATGTTATGGCTAGGTTCTGACAGAGGCAGAGTGATGGGCAGGCCATTTAATGGCCTCTGTCTTCTGTGTGGGGGGAAAAAAGGCAACTGTAAGAACTGAGGATGAAGGGTAGGAAGTAAATTATAAGGACTTAAATGGAGTAATAAGTGGAAACTAGGAAGTGAAAAGGGAAACTGACTAGGAACAAAGAAATGGATTATAAAGTACCAGTTCTGAAACCCCAGCTCAAGTTGGAAGCCATGATGCTGTAGGGGCAGAAGGCTGCAAGTCTTGTCATTTTTCTCCTACATTGCTCAGCAGCCTGGAGCTGAGGGAAACACACACAAAAGACCATCTGGGCTCAAGAACTAGCTAGGTACGGTTGAGAACCAGAGACGAAGGAATTGATGGAGCTGGTAGATGTCTTTATAGTTACCAGCCATGAGTGTCTGGCCTGGTAGAGACGAATTAGAGATTAATAGAGAAAACTGTGAAAACCACAAGGTCATGGTGAGAGGTAGAGGTGCTTGTTTTCTGGAGCCAAATATATCCCTGTAGGTCAGCCTGTTGCTGCCACACATATCTGTTGTCACCGATCCCAGACTGAACACTTTGAGGGACATACACTGGACTCAGGAACATAGCATGGAGGTCAGGGTTTCGTTCTCAATTTAGCCAGTAACTTAAGGCCACCATCATTACGACCATTATCACAGAAGGCTGGATCTTAGGAAAAGAATGAACTTGTGTATGTAAAAGTAGAAGGAATATAATAGGAACCTCCCTTGGGGCAATGGTAATAATTGACAAGAGGCGAATGTTTTTACTTTTCACCTCAGAGTCTAAAAGTATACTGATGTTTCTCTCAAAACATGTTCTTTTAGTTCTCTTATTTTAAGAGTCTCTATTTTTTTCTAGTAGAGTCTCCAGAGCTGGCACCTCTCTTTTGGCTCTCACACTCCCTTTCTGTGTGTCTTCTTTCTCCTTGCTTCCTCCTGTCTTTAGGCTTTGAATGTTGTCATATGTCTCAGCAAACTTCCCCACCCTGTGCCCAAATAGAGTATTCCTGTAAGCTTTGTACTGAAACAAATTTTTTTTTTCAAGGACACATGGCTAAAATGTTGATGTTTGGTTAGAAAATACTTTACTTACCTAGCAGGTGACACTGTCTGGCTAAGTCTTCATACCCTATGTATTCCGATGAACCTAGGTGTCCTCTGTAGTATTGATAAGAAGACCTCTCTGCTCTTGTGGGCCCTGCCTCCATAGGTCATACTGGCAAAGCAGCTATCCGTGTTATTCACTCTGAGACACTCTTATCCTTTACAGGCTTGAGTGACCATGATGAACAGAATACACAAGGTTTAGTAGTTGCCTAAACTCCATGATAATTCCTAAGCTCCTTCTCTTAATATTGTTTATAAGTAAGTTGAAAAAAATAATTTGGGGGGAATTTCAATAGACAACTTAAAGAAGTCCCTTCTTCCATACAAATATAAATCCTTATATAACCCCCCACCCCCACCCCTTTTGTTCCTATTCATGATTCTCTTATACCTCTTTTCCAGCAATGCCAAAAAACAGCTTGTCTGAAGACTAAAATGATCAGACAGACCATGAATTTTTTAGATCTCAAAAGTCCCAGTTTCTAGTTCTTGGTCAATCATATATAGGTTGTATATATAAATGTGCAATATGTTATAATAAGTCTTGTCTAAATTCTTTTTTATTTTAGTCTCACTGTCCCTGAAAATTGTTCTTTGTTAGAAATGTTCTTCATTCTAAATATCCTAAATGCTTCTTGTTATAAAGAGGCAGAGAAACAAACCTGAAAGATAAAGGGGGGAAGAGTATAAAGTGCTGATGGAAAGGGAAAGCACTCTAGGGAAGAAGGGAACCCAATGAGGAGATGGAAAAAGTAGCAATTTCCCTTTCCCCAGGCCCCTTAGAGTACTTTGATGTTTGGTTGTGATATCCCTTTCGTCTGATGCCTCTAGATGACCTCTTCCTAGCCATTTGTTCTACAAAAAAATTATTCCTTTCACTTCCAGATAATATCTCTACCTACCCAACAAGTCAAAATCTTCTTCCCTAGCAGCTTAACACCCTCTCCGACCTGCTGAGCCCTTAACCTCTGACCCCAAGAATTTGGACCCAGTTCCATTAGTTCCAACCTCCCCCAACTCCACGCCAGCGTGGAAAGTGTTAATGGCTGATGTAAGTCTGAAAAGAAATGAAGCTATAATTCAATTTTACTGTATTAACATTCAAAATATGAACAGTTAAACTACACATTGAATTCATTAATTCTTCCTCTACTATTTAGAAAGATAACTATTTTTTTTTAAAAGGGGATTGATTAGTGTCATGTACGTATTTATTCACTTCTGTTTATGCAAGATAATAGGAATATTAACACAGAGGTAGAATAATGGTGTTTATAATTCCATCACCACTGTTCTATAAGAAGGAAATATCTGAAAAGAAATGGGGAGAGAACATTTGTTTCTCTGAATCTACATTAAATTCGTCCACTTTTGTGTAAAAGTGTATGAAGAGAAAGAGAAAGTTTAATAAGTTGAGGGTTTATACCATGTTTTTTTGTTGTTGTTTTTATTTGCTTGTTTGTTTGTTTTTTAAAGGTTAAGCAGAATATTATTGAAAAGAAGGGAAGCTCTCTAACAAGAGGGGACACCCAAAAGAGGAATGCTCCTATACCATGTCCACATGGTATAAACATCAATCTAAGATAGCTAGGTTCAAAAAAGAATATATTTGATGGAGGGTTGGGTACCTCCTTAAAAGGAGCATAGGGACCAGGAACACAAGTTCCATTAATTCCTCTCTGAGACTGAAATGACTTGAGTAAGATTATGATCCTCTATTATGTGCTGAAATGTTTTGTCCCAGAGAGTAATAATTGCTGTGTCTGTGAGACCACAGACTGGTAATTTAGGCAAATAGCTCAAGGTATGCTTCCTAGGGGCTAAGGTCCTATTGATCCCCGCCCCCTCCAAAAAAAGAAGAAAAAATACATGGTATTTCAAATAAGATTGTATGGACCTATCCCTTATACTTAAATAATTCTCAGAAGACTTTTATATTTTCTTGGTTGTTTGAGAAAGAAGGGGTTGTAGGGGGTGGGAAAGGGGTTTCTTACCTAAGTAGAAATTAGCTGAATTGATAATATGGGCCACAAAGGATCATGTCATTCATGAGAGGCTTTATAGATGTCACAAGGCAATTGAAAGGAGTGTGGAACAAGAAGAGAAGTTGTTATGGGCAGTTGATTGTATGTATCGTAAGTTACTAAATGGACTAATACCAGTTAGTGACCACAGACACTTAAAAACGCTCTAAAGTGTACATTAGAATGGATGACTCTTGAGAGCAGGAGTGGGGTCTAATTAGTGCAGTAATAATAGTACACTCTGAAAAAAAATCTGTTAAATTAATGAATGAATACATGCCTCCATCTAGACAATGCTTTGCATGATCTCTCTTATCTAAACCAATTCTCAAGGAAAGTTGAGAAACAATGTTAGGCTTAGTCATAAATACAGGTATTACCCCAGTTCAACAGAACTAAATTTTAACAAGGGCATAAAGTCACTAATTTTTATTGATTTATTCCTCTTAATCCCCACTCACATTTCTATTCCTATCTACCCCCACTGAGATGACCATATTCTGCTGCCATTTGGCCTAATTTTGCATGAAAGTGATGGGAAATGAGGTCAGAGAGGGAGTGAGGGATTGGTGGTACAGGCTTGGAATCCCAAGCTTCCAGGAGCCCAAGAAAGCCTGATGGGCAGGAGTCTTTGAGATCATAACAGCCCTATTGCAGAATCACCAGATGAGGTCATTCCAGCCAAATGCTGGAGGCACAGATGTACAGCTTGAATTAGGCTGTGTCAAGTTTAAAATTTCTGATTTGTGTAAATAAAAACAAACTGTGCTTCACTGAACCCTATTTTTTGCCTGTTGGGCCAGTTTTACCCACCCCACCTGACACTCCCAGTTAGCAGTCATGCCTTTGGGAAGCTTAGGGGGAAATAGTGAATGTGTTTTAGAACTTCATAAGGTCTTTGGTTCCAAAGCATAGGATTTAAGACACTTCAAACAAGAATTTAAAATGTTAGGTTTTCCCTTGTGCTGGCTGTCTACTGTGCTAAGAATTATAGAATTCTTGGGCATTTGATATTGTGTGCATAAGTCACATTTCAGAGGAAAGCGAGGTTGCAAATTCACACAAGACATGGATGCTCTATGACCAAGTCCTACCTAAATGAGCCAATTGACCACACATACTTTTGAGAATGAGCGAGGTTTGATCATTTGCCTAAGATGGGACAGTTAGAAGAGTTCGTTTTCTCATTCATTTATGTATAAATCTTTAAAACTCTGAAGCCATAGTATACACGGATAACACAGAACTAGCCCAGAATTTTTCTTATCATGTACCAGAGATGACAGTTTTAAAATCTGGTGGTTCTTTGATAGCTTCTAAAAGAACTAGAAATTGTCTGTCTCCATTTGTCTGGCCAGAATGTACTTCTGTGATTTATCCATGGAGATTTTAAGCAGAACCGTACACTTACTGTCTAAATTAATGATATTCCTTTCTTTTGCCATGACAGAAAACCACTCTACACTATATACATTATGTTAAAGATTTTTTTATTTTAGCATGTGGACATGTCCTATAAAAGCTTTTTCAGTTTCATCATGTTAACAAGCCAATTCCATTAAATCACCCACCATCATCATGTTCACTTTTTTTTTCCTTTTTGAAAAGTTAGAACACAGTGATCATCGTAGACTTTTCAAGGCATTCACTTGGCAAACATAAATCTGGAAAACCATGAACCTATTCCTTGAAGTGGAAAAAAGAGAAGTTATGTCGTTCTTCTCATGGGTCCTTCCCTTGAAACTTAAAGATAGGGAAGGATGCTGGGGATCTTTTTAATTTTTTTCCCAGTTTCATGGGATTTGAAAAAAAATTTGGATATAGATCAAACTTCTCTACATCATTATTTATTGTGTATTGTTATTTAAAATAGAAATGTCAGTAAGTTGGATGAATATCATGAAAGGGCTTAATTCAAACGTTTTTAAGCATTTCTGCACCCTCTAATAAAATGTTAGTTGGTAACGTTGTTGGGTCACACTGCTGTTTTGAATTAGAGCAGATATAGCCCAGCTCTCCCATGACCACGCTTTCCTCACTGAGAAGGGAAAACAACCCTATCTGATCATGCTACTGCTGGGTCATTTAAAGCGCTGAGTGCATGTGTGAAATGAGGGGAAAGCTGCTCAGTATGGGGTTAATTAGCTCTGTGGAATTGTGGGTGGGTCACTTCCTCAGGACCCAATCATGCAGGAGGAACTATGGATGTGCAGACTTCTAAAATTAAAAGAGAGCTATGATCCCTCAGACTCTTGGGCACAAACTGCTTGCCTTTGGAGACAAGGAAGGAACTTTTTTGTGCAGTACTTTGGGCTTCATTGGTCAGAGTCAGATGGACTTATTACTTCCCTTGGAGTGTCTGGGGCAGGCCACGGTCGGCCACTGGATATGAATCATGTTTTGGTTATAGCCCTGGCAACTCTGGCCTTTGGGGAAATTTCTGCTGACTTTTAAATCATATCTTGCACAATTACTTTTTTTTTTTTTTAAGATTTATTTATTATTTTTGACAGAGAAAAAGAGATACAGAGTCAGAGACAGAGAGAAGGGGGAGGGCCCCAAACAGTCTCCATAGTTGCACATCATTGGTTTTTCCACATAGTTTTATTCCACAGGTGGGCGCAGGGCTGCACAGGGCAGGAACTGGGCCGGGGTCTCGCCCTGGTGAGAACTGAACTAGGGGAGCTCCCAGTTCAGCATATGGGTCCACACAGGCCAGGGCCGGGATTCGATCCTCGGTCCCCGGGGCTGCAAAGTGAGCGCTTAACCCACTGAGCCATCCTGGCTTCCCCAACAATTTCTTTTAATGTGCCATATTTTCTAGGTCTTGTCTTGGAAACAGCATAATTTTCTCCTGAAAGTGTGGGTGAATCCTTAACATTTTCATAATTATATTTGTACACTGCCACAGGTTTGTACCTGCTAAGATCAGCTCAACCATGGTTTGCCCAGAAGGATCTCCACTAGGTTGTTTACAGTCTAGTCCTTTTAAGAACTAGAACTAGAAAAGAACAAGAACTAGAAAAAGTAGAAAAAGTAGTGAGGGTGAAAAAGTAGACAGAAAACATCCTCAATTCTTACATCATTAATAGGTAAAGATTAGAATTCAGGTATTTATAAGGGAATGTCACAGGCAGAGTTTTCTAGGGTAGAAAGATACTGCGAAAAAGTCACCTAGAGCATATGCTAAGAGCCAGGAACCAAAGGAGATGAACTATGAGGAAATCACTAATGAAAAATAATAAATTAATAATAAGTTTATTATTATTATTAAAAATAAGTTAATAATAATAAACTTTCAATGTAAACCATTTATATTTTCTTATGTTTCTGACTACATTATTCTGACAACAATAGGAATAACACTTCCTAAAGTATATGAACAGAAAGACCCGGGGAAGCCGGGATGGCTCAGTGGGTTAAGCGCTCACTTTGCAGCACCGGGGACCGAGGATCGAATCCTGGCCCCGGCCCGTGCGGAACCATATGCTGAACTGGGAGCTCCCCCAGTTCAGTTCTCTCTCTGTCTCTGTATCTCTCTCTCTCTCTCTCTCTCTCTCTCTCTCTCTCTCTCTCTCTCTCTCTCTCTCTCTCTCTCTCATATAAATAAATAAATTAATTAAAATATATTTTTTTTAAAAAAAGACCCATAATGTTTATACACACACATACACATATATAGACACATACACATATGATGTATATAGATGCAAATGTATTTATTTGCAGTTAAACTATAAGCAGTATTGGTTTCTTGAGATGAGGAAGCAGGTGGACCCTGTGACAGTAAAATTGAACATTTTTAAGAGCAGAATCTACCATCACCACCACTGCCGCCCACACACAATCACCTGATACCTCCCTCACCCCTCATCATCTGTGGAAAAACCTGAATTTGGATCTTGTAGAAAGATAGTTAAGAAAATGAAAATTGCCCTATGAGGAAGTATTAAAGCAATTAAATTAATAAATTTTTAGGTAACTGAGACCAGGTTGGGTTTGCAGAGGCCAGATAGCTGATTTCAGAGTGTCCCCAAAGAGGCAGTCTCCATCACATTATTTTTCTTCAACTGCCTGATGGATATGGAAATAAGAAGGAATAGAAGGAGGGAGGCCAGGAATAAGTTTTATGAATTCTAACAACCTAGATTATCAGCTTATTGTACCACGGCTTTTCAAAATTCAAGTTGCTGTTTAGCTTGACACCTCTGCTGCTCCGTTCGTTCCTGGCATTTGGAACAGCATAAGCAATGGCTGTATGTGCCAACCATTGTTGTAGTTAGGCTGTCAGTTAGCTTAATGCTGACTTTATTTTCTGTGGTGATAGTGAACAAAATGTTTCTTTTGAAAGGTCTTGGACTTCTATCCTCCCAAGTCCTGATCACAGTAATAACCAACCTCAAGAAGTCATTAGTGAAGAGTACAACAATATCCTCTAACAAGTCAACTCTGAAGATATTGGCATAGTTTATCTCTTTTGTTTGTGTTCTTATGAAAATAATAGGTTGCAAAATAAAACATTTCTCTTTCTCTCAATCTCTTTTATAACTGGATCTTTACAAGTTACACTGGTACTGCTCCTTTTTTTTTTTTTTCCCCCTAACAAAGGCTGAATAACATAGGCTTTAATATCCAAAGTCCATCTTCAGAAATACCTTTCTTTCTATAATGCACTGCCAATTTCATTTGTGTGTGTATTTCGACCTTCCTCATGCCTCTGCTATGGGCTGGCTGTTGATTGGTACATGTTAGTACTTTGCTTATAAGAGTTGGGCAATAGTTCAATGACCCAGTCCAAATCTGTGCCACAGATAGAATGGGCTCATCTTCTATTTAAGAAATGTGGCAAACTGCTTTAAATGAATTTGGTTCAGACGAGGTCATTGGAACTGGTCATCTAACCCTGTGTGCTGTATGTAATGAACACTTCTGCTGAGCTCCAAAGCTACAAGGTAAATAGACAAGAAAGCCAGTAACTTGCCACCTCTGTTAGAGTTTTTCCTGAGTCTCTTATTAGATTTACATTCTTAATCACATGGGACCCATTTTGGTCACTTAAAAGGACTCGTTCACTGGTTCTACTAATGTCTTTGAAGATAGTCCTGGGGATAATAATAGTGAGTTTTTATATTATTTCCTGTTTTGTTTTGTTTTTCAATTCAAGATTGAGTTTATATGCATATTCATACCAGGTTTATGAAATATTCAGCTAAATTTCTTAGACATGAAAGAATTTTTTTAATGTTTTACTTAGCTAATTATTATGTTAAAACTATAGTAGATTCAAGTGCATTTTTTTCCCATTTCTAGTTGTTTCATATACACTTGGCAAATTGAATCAAAATTTCCAGATTGAAACATAAGCACGATAGATACTATTTTAAGCTTTAGTAACTTAACAGGCTTTCTATATTGCTTAATACTCTTCGAACTGTAGAATATATTTTATTCAACTGTGTTGTGATTCTGTACAGCTCTTAGGGTCAACATGTTATAGGATTTTTGTAATCATTTAAACTAAACAAAATGAAAGAAGTTATTGAATTCATCCTCCTGACTAGAGGCAGAGCTGCATGAATTCCAACCAAAATAGATGAGGATCTTTCTTATGTTTAAATAGATATGAAGGTAGAGATTTTTTAACCCTGCTTAGCAATCTATTTAGTTATTTACCACTTGCACATTTAGAATGTCCATCTTTTAAGTCTTAAATTCTTCACTGCTCAATTGGATACCATTTGCCCTAGGACAAATATTCTGATCATTATCCTCTTTATAACAACTCTTCCTAGAGTCAGAAAACTATGATGATACCCCTCAACTCTTTCTTTCCTAAGTGAAATAATTCCAGTTTTTAAACATATACTTTTGTTTTTATAGCTCTTTCTGTACAAGAGTGGCAAAGGGGATTATTTTTAAAAGTTCTCTCATATATGATGCCTTGGAGAAAGGCACTGCATATCTTTTTTTTTTTTTTTTTTTTTTTTTTTTTTTTTTTTTTTTTTTTTTTTTTTTTTTTTTTTTTTTTTTTTTTTTTTTTTTAATTAATTAATTTATTTTTTATTTTTGACAGACAGAGAGAGAGAGAGAGAGAGATACACAGAGACAGAGAGAACTGAACTGGGGGAGCTCCCCAGTTCAGCACATGGGTCCGCACGGGCCGGGGCCGGGATTCGATCCTCGGTCCCCGGTGTGCAAAGTGAGCGCCCAACCCACTGAGCCATCCCGGCTTCCCTAAATTTTTTTTTTTTTTTTAACTGAACTGGGGGCCTCACTGCATTTGGGAAGCACACCCCAGTTCAGCATGTGGGTCCGCCTGGACCGGAGCCGGGATTCAATCCTCGGTCCTCAGGGTTTCAAAGCCAGCGCTTAACCCGCTGAGCCATCCCGGCTTTCCCTTAGCCATCCCGGCTTTCCCGCATATCTTAATTTCACTGTGCCGATGTAGAAATAGCCACAGCTTTTTCATTATATGCTGATGGACAGAGTGTTTGTGTTCATTTAACCTTGAGGATGAAACTTGTTCCCAAAAAAGTAACTGACTCACAGCATTGGCTAGACCCAAGAATAAAGAGCATCAGTTTTCCTAATCTTAAAGCTCATCTTGCCCCTACTCCTAAAACGCACTAAAATTAACTTTTCCTTGACCTCTCTCTGGTGCTATTTATTTACTGATTTAGCAAGTTTATTCTTTCATCTCTTTGTCTCCTAAAATAGACAGACAGCCGCATTTATTCAACAAACAAAGTGTCGTGCTGTGTTTTAGATACTGTGCTAGGCTTGGGAGATTCAAGTGTGAACTGTGAGCAAAGGCTTAAATTTAGAGATGTCCTAGGTATGTTCTCGGAGGAGCAAATAGCCTGTCACAGAATATAAGGAAACTGGTAAGAAAAAAATTAAAATTAAAAAATAAAATTAAAAATAAAAATGAAAGAGGTGGATTGGGGCCAGATTGTGAAAGATCTTGGATCCTCTTAAGCAAATAGGTGGTGGTGACAAAGACAAAAGTAACGTTTTTTTCAGTCTATATTATGGAAAGATCTTTCTAAGTCTGTAAAAAAAAAATAACAACAACTGTGCCTACATTGTTCTCTTATTTAGTATCTAACAGATCATCAGGTGTGAGTACCTACTTAATTTATTTATTTTGATATAAATTTTGTGTGATGATTTTTCCCTTTGTATTTTAAAAAAGGAAAACCATTTGAGCAAACCATGTGAGTCAGGAGAGCCTTCTGTTCACACAGTTCTGGATGTTTCTTTCTCCTGCTGTGCCCATATTTATTCCAAAGCCCTCTGTACCACTAACATGTTACTTTCTGTATTTATACACAGTAGAGTCTCCAGATAAGTTTGCTTTATAGTAGTAGGCACAACCTTTGTTGAACCCAATGACTTTACTGGTAGGCTGTGAGCAGCATTATGACCAGTGTTTCTAATTGATTGGACCACATGATAACAATGCCAGGCCTTTCCCAGCATCTCCTAAAGGATATCAGTACACTTCGTAGAAGGTCCTAGCATATCAGTCCCTTTGGAATCTATAAAGGTACAACTGCAGGTATGGAGGAAAAAGTTGCTGTTTGGGCTAAGATTGTGGAGAGCTCCTGAATAGAGTTAGGTCTGTTTTAGGAGCTGTAAGAAATCATCCTAGATGTCATAAATTCAGTCCCACCTTGCCTGCCACCCCTCCAGCACTATTATTTTTACTTCATTCTAATCTTTCCAGACCAATACCTGTAGATTAGGAAAGCCCAGGACAGTTTGTGTGGCATGTGTTGGGGTGGCCAGTTGTAACTCTGAAATGTCCCAGGCTCAGAAATGGGCCCAGACCTAAGTACTGAAGTTTAGTTTTTGAATTCTCTCTTTTTATGGATCATTATTTCATCATCTAAATGTTTGAAGGTAGATGTCATTCAGGATTATCATAGCATACAGGAAAGGGAAAACACTGTGATTTCATTATTGTTCTTTTCATGATAGAACCAAAAAATGGATGCTCTTGAAAAGCAGACCCCAAGATATACATGACCATTTGTGGCATTTGTGACTGAAAGAATGAAAATACTTCAAGAAACATGTCTGCAGGAGACCCCAAGTACCTCGTGGGAGATTGCACGTACTCTGGGTACACATCTGAATAACCCTTCCATCTGACTTTTTAACTCGTAAACCTTTGCCAGATAGAAAACAGAGAATTAAAAGCTTCCAAATTCAGGGTGCATGAAATGTCATTAAATCTAGCATAAAATTTCTTGAATCTGTCAGATAAAGGAAATCGTGTATCCAGGGTGAAATGGAATATCAATTGACAGGAACCTATGAAGCTGGCACTTGTTCTGAGAGACATGTGAAATTTAAAAATCCAACACTGCCTCATCCTTTGAAAACACTGGGAGCCAAAAAGGTATTAGGGAAATCAATAGGATAAAAATCTTCGTCTTCCTATTTGGGATGACTCATACATAAGAATTAATTAACACAATACTTCTAGAACATTAAAACGATGTTAAAATGTTATCTGTACCCATTGGAAACAAAGATATAAACCCACCTAACTTCTAGAGAGAGTAGTTGGATAAAACTGATTGGAAAGATTACAGGCCTGTCGGAGAGGTCATTTCTGTCCTGTTGTCGCTCCATTGACCCTCTTCAGATAGAAGGATAAGTGTTGAACTTTATTTCATCTGACTTCCTCAGTTCTGTCATTGGTGCGGTGACACATTCTAATTTTCTGATTCACTTGTGATGAATAAGCTCTCCCTTTTCTATTCACAATGCTAAAAGTAACGAGTTTCTTCCAGTGTTATGATTACTTATTCTCCAGTTTTTTATTGCACTGTTATTTTCTCCTAGCAAAGTTTGTCTCACTCTTTATCAACCGGTGTTAATTCCATGTGCAAAAAAGCCCTTGAACAGTATCAGTTCTTAGGCTTGGAGTTAGTCAAGAAGAATGAGAGACCGACAACCCAGATTCTGTTTTTAACCCAGCCAGATACCTCAGCTGGCAAGCGGCTCAGCTTCCGCACCATAAAATGGGTATAATAATAGCTTTCCCTTACCACTGTGAAAAATTTAGAATGCAAATCAAGCCAAACCTGTCCCCTTCCAGAGAAGCTTAAACTAGCCTACAAAATTCTGAATGAGCCCAGATTTCCAGGGGAAACATAAAGTGGGAAACACCTACAGGTAGTATAATTTAGTGGTTAAAAATATGTAGACTTTGGAATGGTACAGACGTATTCAGATCCCAGCAGCTGTGTGATTTGGGGTAAGTTTCCCAGTTTCTCAGACCTCCCTTTTTTCTCTAGTAAATTGGAAGTAATGGTATTTACTCATGTAGTCAGGATCCAATGATAGACGATTAGCACTTCTTTTCAAACTCTTGTCTATAGATGATCCTCCAATTAAACCGAGTGATCCAGTGCTCAGGGTGCTGGGGACATTGCCTGAAGCTGTCTGCCACAGATGAGAATTGTCAGTGAGGTCTCAGGTTTTACCCAAAAAAATACATGCAGATTTTGCATTCTTCCCCTCAATATATTCTTATTTGTTTCACTAAACTGGAAGTTCCACGAGGCCAATAGCGGTGTCTGTTTTATTTCTTCTGTAACAGTCAAGAAATAGTTATTGGATAAATGAATGTATGTACAGATAAGAGTTTAAATTACTTAGCCACAAGGACGACTGACTCTCCAAAGAGACAGCCATGACTTTATCGTTTATCTTGTGGCTTTGAGTACTCCCGTGACACTGCTCCACCTCCCTGGGTGAAATACTCACATTTGAGAAGCATCTACTTATCGGGATGCCTGATACCACCGAAGGTACTCAGTTAATAGTAACTGTCATTTCTCTGTTCACTGCTTCTTTACTTCACTGTTGCTAAGGCTCTGGAACTTATAAAAAAAATAAAAATTATAAAGGACTAGGATGATCACGGTCTGAGAGGCCTTTAAAGGAGTATGCGTGTCTCTAGCCATACACACTCACCCAGGTATTTTCTATATATTTTATTTATGCTGGCTTCAACTTACAGCAAGTTGTCAGAATTTGCTAGAGGAAGATTGAGCTTTTTAATGCCCTCTGCCTAGGCCAAGGGTTACTAACCTTCATGAGTCTGGGAGCTCCTTGAAACTTGATGTTGGGTGGTTGTTTCTAGGGGGGAGGCTTCTCATAGGGACCTGTAGCAGTGTTGCCCTAGAACCTTACATAAATTGAAATCAGAATTGACTGATCTTTAAGTTACAGTTAATACTTTTAGTTCCTTGGAGATTGATAATATATTATAATTTCCACTCAGAAATCACACAAAAAAATTAAGATTAGACTTCCACAAGTCCCCCTTTTTCTCCGGTCTACTCTTGCCTCTCCCACCGTGTTTTAAGTTCATCATTCATTTGAGCTTTGCAGTTATGGTATTCCTTGCTAGATATTTATGTTTCGAATCTAGCATGCTTAATGCAAATGTTTTTAATCTGATGCAAAACTGTGATAAATAATTCTTAGCATTTCAGATGAAAACAACTTACAGATGTATAAGGTGGGTATCACTTAGGCAGAAAGGATACATATCAATAAAATAACAATTTGAACTGAGCAAAAATAAACCTATATAGTTTAATACACATTCTCAAAATTGCCTAGCAGATTGTAATTCAATCAAGAAGTCGGGGCCTTTGACGTTTATGAACATTTATGAATCGTATAAGAACTCTGAGATTAAACATTTAGCCTTAATATTAAATTTGGTATAGATATTATTGTTTTTCATTAATATATAAAGACAACAATTATATCCAATAAAATCTTCAATTTAACTTGGCTTTAATTTGTCTTAGACCATGACATACAACTGCGATTTCTCTCTCCATCTTGGATTCCTGAAACTGACAGCCTGTGTGTCATTTGACATCCAAAAAAAATAATTTGTTTGTTTTTTAAAGATTTCTTTTATTGTTTGAAAGAAGGTGAGAGAGAAGGAGGGAGGGAGGGAGAGTAGGAGTGGGGGAGGACCCAGAGCAGTCTCCATAGTTGTGCATCGTTAGTTATGACATAGTTAATAGTTTTTTATTCCAGGCCTTGGATATGTTAGTCAGTCTGGGTACAATTACATTGATCTCTTCTGATCACATCAATAATTTTGACTTACTTTTATGAAAAAGGCTTCTTGAAATTTAGAAAGTTATGTGCTTAGGTATAAGAACATAAATACTAGGTATAATTTTTAAAAATTGCGTAATACATATTGAGAGTTACTGTGCTCGCTTAAGCAGCATGTATACTAAAATTGGTGAGTTATTGAGTTTATAACATGCAACAGAAAAATAAGTAAGCATATTTCATAGATAACCACTAATCATATTTTTCTCCTTTTCCTCAAAGGTTGAGGAAGAAAGAAAGCTCAAAAAAAAAAAAAAGTTGGGAGAGAGGGAGGAGAAAAAGGAAGAGAATGAGGGAAAAAAGGAAGGAAAGATGCACCCATGCAGTGGTCTAGGATCCTGGCTTGCAGAAAAGACTAGAATAAGCAAGATTTAGAGCTTTAAAGTCTGAAGACTAGTCAGCCGTGTATTATATGCATTTCAGGTTTGTGTGTGCTTTCAATGAATCATCCATAATCTATCTTGCTTAAATTTTTCATGAAGCTTTTTGGTTTTGTGGGACAATTTGAAGGCATTGGAGATCCCCCCAGCCCTTGCCCCAGCCTGTCATGTTAGCATACATTATGATTAGATTTTCTTCTTAACTCTTTTTGTCCAAAGAGGGGACCACCATCCTTTATACTTAACAATGCATGGAACCAGGTGCATCTTGGCCATAAAAAGGACACTTTTTCTTTGGAGGAACCTCTAAGGTGGAACATTTGCCCAGAAAACTTGCTGAGAAGTGACGTCTCTTTAATTGCTGGTTTTCTGCTTTAGCCTTAGTCTATACCGGGGGTGGCGAACCTGTGGCACGCATGCCCAAAGTGGCACGCGGAGCAATTATTTCAGGATGCGGAGCTGTGAATACCGTTTAAAAAATTATTGTTTATGCTCTCATAGACATAAAAATAATCGATACCTCTATCTCACTCGATGGGTTGGCACACGAGTCGAGCGAGTATACTCTTATTTCATAAACTTTGGCATTCAATCGCCAAAAGGTTCGCCACCCCTGGGCTCTACTGTTGTTAAATTAGATCCTTTTACTTGATCTTGTTTGTTTTGCATATTGTTGGAGGCCTATGTGAAGTGGTTAAAATCACAGTGTCAGAGAGACAAGAATTCAATCAAAGCATATTAAGTCCTTGGTATATATGTAAGCGGGATGCGGGTAGGGAGCATTTTTGTTTGGTTTATTAAGTTCTCGTGGATCTCCTGCTACTTCAGTTTTATTCTTCTATAAAAGAAGCTATCAAAACAGTGCGGAGCAGGCCAGTCCCATAACAGCTTATTTGGCATGTGAGTTGAAGACTACGAAGGAGAATTATTAGATTTGCACTATAGAATAAGAAACTGTTAAGGTCAGCCCCCCAAACCTGAAGTTGTCATCATTAGTGCTGTGTTTGGGGGGACAGATGCTTTAGATTAAAATTATTTTGTCAGAGGGGACATTCCAAAGGCTGGTGAGATGGGGTAGAAGAGGCAGTATCAAGTCCTCAGCTGAGGGCTGACAATGCACAGAGGTGCTAAATATGTCCAGAGGAACTTCTGGACACTAAACATACTAAGTTTACCCTTAAAAGAACCAAAATATATCAGAAGTTGACTCATCTTTGTCAAAATTAGCTGAAATTGGGGATGCTGGGATGCGCAACAGGTTGAGTGTTTGCCTTGCAACCACGAGGTCCGGGGATTAAATCCTGGCCCCAGCCCATGTAAACCCATATGCTGAACTGTGGCGCACCTGGTAATGTGCAGGATGGCGGTGAAGGTTCTTGCCTCCCGTGTGGGAGTCCCCCAGTTCAATTCCGCCCTGTGTGGCCCCGCATCCACCTGTGTGGAATGAAACTATGTCACAAGTGATGATGTGCAGCTGTGGAGACTGCTTTGGGTCTTCCCTCCTTCTCTGTCTCTTCTCTCTCTCTCTCTCTCTCTCTCTCTCTCTCTCTCTCTCTCTCTCTCTCTCTCTCTCTTTCTCTCTCTCTCTCTCTCTCTCTCTCCTCTCTGTCACCTTGTCTCAAACAATAAAATAAATCTTTAAAAAAATTAGCTGAAATTTCTCGTGTACTGTGTAACAAAGCATTTACCTATTATAACCAGTGCTACCCAATAGATATTTATACAACAGATAGAAATATTCTACCTATAAGGCAGCCACTAGCCACAGGTAGGTATCAAGTACTTGAAATGTCACTAGTTTGACAAATGAACTGAACATTTAATTTCTATTAAATTTTAATGAGTTTCAATAGATAAATGGGGCTAGTGGCCTCTGTTGTGTACAGCACAGCTCTATAAAATTCTTGGATAATTCACATCAGAATGTAGTTGACAAAGAAAGAACCGACACTCTGTGCTGGGAAGTGCCGTGTTGGTCACATCACAGGAGGGCACACCTTTGGAAAGTGCTGTGTGGCCGCATCTCCTTTTTCTTGGTTACAGGTGACAAAGTGGGCTCCTAGTGCTCATCCTGTAGGAGCCACCAGTCGATTCTCTCCAGTTCTGAAATTTGCTTCCCTTCTACCTACAGTATCATTGGGTTTATTTTTAATTCCTTGTTTTTTTTCTTTGATTTTCAGTTCCTTGACCATCAATCTGTGGCAGGCGCCTTCTCTCTATGTAAGTAAAAATGGTTTCTTTTTTAAAAAGTGGCAGATGTGGGAAATTTGGGTCTGTATTGGCAACGTGGCCGGGCGAGTTTGTTGTGGTGTCCAGCACTTCTTCAGTGTGTAGGTGCTTCTTTTGTGTTTGGAGTCGATGCTGTTGATGGGAGTAGTTGTTGTTATTCTTAGGGGAGCTGAAAAGACCAGCAGCCCCAGTGACTGGACTTTGATAAGAGACTGCCGTTTACTCAGCCACAGCTGCTGTTTGCAAAAGTCACTGCTCTTGTAGACCACAGCTCACATTCTTCAGCCAGATAACAGCAGCAGTTGGACTTTCACTCTGCTGTCAATCAACAAGCAATTACATATTCCTCAGTTGTACACCCATCCCTGGGTTCAGTGGTTTTTAGTTTCAACTTCTAGATCAGAGCTTTCATTTATTGACAAAATTTCTAGTATCCTTTTACTAAGAAGTACAAGAGTGAAGTACAAGATTTCAGCTAGCGAGGTTAAAACTGTGTGTGAAATTGTCAAGTCCAGAAAAAAAAAAAAAAAAGAATGAGACAGAAGCCCAGGGTTACATGTGCCAGGAGGTTTACAGAAAGTACTATTCTTTTTTAGAAAAGATGCAAGTCGTCTGGGGGGCAGGGTGACTTGATGTCAGATGAGACGAAAGAACATTTATTATTTAAAGCCCAAACTAGGCTACACTGAATGGGTTTGGATACATTTTTATCTTGATCTGCCTAAAAGACATTGTGGGGCAATGGACCCAAATAATCAAAATCACTGCAAGAGACACCCAAGAGATGCCACAGGTCGTGACAGTCACCTCATATGATAAATAATCACTTTTTTATTTAAGTGAGTGATTCCGTCCATCCGCTCCTCACTCTGGTGAGCAGAACTGGTTCCTCGGTCACTGTGTTGTCTTACTTCCCTGATTCCCCACTCCCAGGTATTACTCGTGTTGTAATCATTTGCACAGAAAAGGGGGCTCCCATGGCTCTTTTGCTTATATGTGACTTCCACTAATATTCTTAGAAGCTAGTTAAATATATGTAGGGGAGCATCCTCCTCCAAAGGAGGTCCAGACTAAAGTCTAAAGTGACAGTTATTTGACAGAAAGAGGAGATTGATTAAACTCCACAAAGACCTGCGCTGTGTGTAATGCATTTACACAGCAGGGGTGGGTCCTCCCTGGCCCTGGCAGGTCTGCTTATCCCTTACTCTCCGTGCTGATAGAGTGGGTCTGTCAGTGATCTGGAGGGTGTCGACATGCATGCTTCTAGTCACCACTTCATGTCTCTGCGTCCCTCCCTCAATCACCTAGCACGGCGTATTTCTAGTCCTCTGGCTGGCAAGTCATTTTTGTTGCAGTTCTTTGTGTAAAAACAGTTCACATGATAGCTCTGTGTCAGACAAGGCATTAATCCTCACATCACCGGGGATGAGTCAGCACAGTGCACTCCTGCCCGCCGGCTCAGCTAGTATGACGTCAGCACTGTAGGGCGAGCCTCAGACACAGGCAGTACAGGGGACTGGAGACCTGTGTCACAGATTAGAAGTCAAGGAAGAGACCTTTGAGACAAAAATATAATTGAAACACTGTCTCTGGCTTCTAAGAAAATGTGCAACTGATTCATGCTGTATCAACCTTCAGTCGAGCAGCTTCTAAAGAGATCCTAGTTTTTAACCAGAGATGAGGCTTGGAGAATGACCTGTAATGAATGAGCGGATAGCACATTCATGTACCCAATAACCTTGTCCCACCCCTGGGCCATGCTGGCCAGAATTGTTCCAAATCCCGAGGCTTCCTTTACTTCAAGGGTAACAAGGCCTGTGACAGTCCTGCTGTCAAGTGCCCCATAGACACAGCTAGCTGGCGGCTCCGAGATGATGCCACACGGATGCCCATCAAAAGGACAGGTGAGAACATGATCTCCCCAGCACTTCTTCAGTGGCCTCTCCAGGCAGATGCAGAATTCTGCCTGTTCGACCTTCTCTCTTTGGCACTACATTTAGTCCAAAGTCCCAGTCTGGATTTGACACAGATTTCAATAGGAACTGAACAGCTTCCAGATGTTCCCCCGAGTTTTCCCTTCCATTACTCTTTAGGGGCAACAAAGAGAAGTCCTCCATAACCTGCTATGCTACCTTGAAGCAGGTACCACAGACTTGCCCTGTTCGGGAAACCAGGTTCTTATAAGTTAGACCTATCTACAGTTCAGACTTAGATTTATTCTCAGGACAGTACCTTTCAAAATGGAAAACTAAGTGCTGAAAAAGCTGATAATTTGCTGCTTCAGTGCCAGTCTCTGTAACAAGACAGGCCTCCATCATACCGTCTCTCCCTCACTCTTACTCTCACCCAGCGCTAACCATCAGAAAGTACCTACTTCTGGCATCTTCTGCCTTCATTAGATTGCTAAGAGGCTCCTACCTTGGTCATAGAGGCTACTACTACTGCTTGGCTTAATTTTAACTAATTATCATGCACAGTTCTTTATTCAGTTTTCAGTCAGCAACCATTTAAGGAAAGCGCATCACGATGTTTGATGCCTAGAACTCCCAAGATAAATAAGAAGTGTTCCCTGTTGTTAAGAATCTCACAGTCTCTTTGGGGACATAAACAGTACACTAAGGCTATACCACGTGATAGGCGCTGAAATGGAGGTACCTACAAGATGTAGCGAGTGGAATGAAAAAGGAGTGCCCACCCACCTGCCCACGCTGGGCCTTACAGTCTAAAACTGAGCTGCAGTTTATCAAGTGAACATGGAGGAGGGGAAAGCGGAGGGAATCGTACTCAGGACAAAAAGCAGAAGCACTTGCGAGGCCTGGAGGTGCTGAGCAGCAGCCAGGTGCAGAGCACAGTAGGGCTGCGGCATGGTGATTGAAAGTGAAGCCTGAGAGATGGAGCTGGAAGAAAAGTGGGAGGAGGCAGATCACTGAGGCCTAGGATGCTGTGCGCAGCCATGCATTTGGACTTGATGCTGCAGGCTTCATGAGGCTTTGAAGAATTTCAACTAGATTTGTGTTTTAGAAAAGGAGTGCTCTGGTGCTGGTAGAGATGGCTGAGAGGGAAAAGGGAGATAAGATCGAAGGTGAAAACCAGGGGCCTGAACTGGGCAGTGGGGTCAGCAGTGGAAAGGAGTGGTTTTGGTGGTATGGACATAAACATGCACATGCCTTGGCCCAGAGCATAATCCTCACCTTCTATGAGAAAGGCTGATGCATTGTGTGTGGGACCAAATTTCAGACCAAAGTACACATTTGTGGGAGCCTCATCTAGACCTCAATTTGCATCTGACCTCACTCTGAGCTGCTACCTACTGGTCTCGAGATATGTGTCTCCTTCTCCTACAGTGGGCTTGGGGGAGGAGCAGGCATTAAGGGAGACATTCCCAGTGTCCTGCTTTCCTCTTCTTTCACCTGAAAAGGAAACAATTTCTTAATGTTAATTATTGCCCCAATTTTCTATCATTTTCCCATTGCTGCCTTCTTTCTAAGCAGAAGTTTCAAGCCATTGAGCTGAATTCCAACTTATGCACAGCCGGGTGTTGAAACAATTCAGTGTATTCATTCCCTCTTTCTGAATTAGAGTTCACCATAAGTGTGCTTTTCTCTTGTTCACTTTGGGCTGCCAGGACAATTTAAAGGAAATTTTCAACAGCTTCTGTTTCATGTACCATGTTCTCTTTTGCAAATGGGAGTGTATGCGTGGGCCTGTTTAAATCTTCTCTATCTTGCTTTCTGGAGAAAGATTTGAGAAGATGGATAAGACAAGGAACAGGGACCTATTGAAAGCCCAGGTCTCTTCAGTGACCTGAGTGCAGAATGTAGGCTGGTAATCAGATGGTCAATTATGTGTTTGTCAAAACACAGTGGGCTGCATTCCAGACTGCCAGCTTTGGAGGCCCAGCTTCTGCCAACCAAATGTCATCTGGGAACATGCAACACTGGGCACTGTGAAGGAGTTTGAAATAGACAATGCCACAGCCAACCGACTGCCAGTCTTATAGCACCAATATGGCATGCACAGCCGGGTCCCATGTTTCAGAGCTCAGGAATTCACTGTACTAAATTCAAGAGGTCAGCTGGGTTCACTTTTTCAAAGCCTATGTTCTCTGCTTTGAACATTGTGACTTGCTCCTCAGCAATTTCCAAGGGATTTTTCCAGTCACATCTCTGTGGAAACCACTCTTTCTGTGATGGTTATAAGAGCCATATGAATGTCCCAGAGGAGGAAGAGGAAAAAAAAATAAACTTGCTCTGACAATGACTGTGATTTCGACAGAGGGATTCCAACTCTTAGGAAATTACATTAAAGGTTCATAGCTTTTAAAATATCAGGAACCACCTTGGCAACTTATAAAAAGCAGAAGGGCTTTGCCTATTTTATAAAGTGATTTGCATATACCTGCATAAATAATGTCCCCACCTGTACTTTTATGCATTTAGGTTGAATAAATTAAATTCAGTGATCTTTAAAATATTCACTGTCTTTCATTGCTCAGATACCATTTTCAGGATCCTTCCTCCTCAGTTTTTATTTCCTATAGTAGTAGTGGCTTTTTTTTTCCCCAATCTTCGACTAATTCAGAGAATCAAAACACTGCAGACCATTCTCCCACAGCTGCTTCTGCTGACATTTCTCCTAGTCTTTCTACCTAAGACCATGAGTCCCATATGCTTTTCATAAAGGAAAAGGGGGGGGGGGGATCGGAGGGCAGTACATTACTAAGATGAAAGCGTAGCACAAGATAGGATTATGCTCCAGTACCTTTATGTATAACCAGACTGATACGCATCTCAGGGACACACTCATATTGACCTTTCCTTTATTTGGCCACTGCCACCACCCACTTCGGGCACCATCCAGCCCTGAGCCAAATCAGTTGTTCCTTGGGCCTTCAAATCAAAGCCTGATCGGTAGGCCAGCCTCAAGCACAATCATCCCGGGAGATATTATTGAGCACTCACTACATACAAAGCATGATTAGTGGGGAGTTGGAACATCAATCTATGCCGCTGCCCTTGCTTGCTCTTAAGGAAGTTAAAGTTGAATTAGGAAAAGAAGTTACAACTTTGAGTATTCCATATGTATAGAAGACAATAAATGACAATTCCAAAAGAACAATACAGTCCAGTAAGTACTATAGGATTTTATTCATGAAAGCTTCAGGGCTGGAAAGAGTCATGTAAAATGTGATATAACTGGGTCTTGAAAAATGTCTAGAGTGTAAAAAATATGAAAAGTAAAAAGAAGATAGTCCAAGCAAATGTACAAGCCTAAGTGTTGAAATCTTCGAGGGGGTCCAATCAGTAGCTCTGCTCAAATTCTAAACCCAGTCAAAAATAAAGTAAAAGAACTGATAGCCAGGGAACCAGTTTTTTTGTAACAACCAGGTTGAAGAATGTAACCTAATTTGAGTAATAAAATGAGCCTGTTGACTCATTTGCCTTACATCTAAACCTTGGAAAAGCCCTCCCAAGGGAAAATTTGGATCTGCATAAGAGCAACACTTTTCCAGGTCACCAACTAGCCTAAGTAGAAAAGGAAGGAGAAAGAGGCTCAATTCCTGTATTTATAAACTTTGATAGATCAGTTCTACCTTAGAAAACATGGGACCAAGTGCTGTCTCACCTACAGGGTGATTTACCTCCATGGGGAACTATAAGGAATGAGATAAGAGCCTAGGTGTGTTTAGAAAACTTCCTTCTGGAAAGAAGGAATGGGGAAGAGGCATTCATACCAATCCTAAAACAAAGGCTGAAGAACAAGAGGAGGAAGTATTAAGTGAGATGAAAATAGGAACCCAAGACAAGAGGCCCGCAAGGGTCTTGTTTGTCTAAGGGCATACCTAGGTCTGGATCCAGTGGTCATAGCATTATGGAAGTTATAAATTGAGGGTTCCTTTTTCAGATTCTCAATGTTACCAGAATCAGAAACCCAGAAACAGGCAAGAAAGGGCAATAATGGACTAGAACCTATTTGGGAGAAAAAAAATACAAAAATTCTTTATCTTTTGTAAAACTAATGACAATAAGAAATAACATTTTTTGAGTGCTTATCTTGCTTTAGGCAGTGAACAAACTAATTTTAAGGGCTATCTGATTTAACCTTTAAAACTACTATTATTTTTTATTTTTTTATTGTTAAATTTATTGGGGTGACATTGGTAACAATTAGACAGTTTCCGCATGTAAAGGATGTCCCAAAATTCATGCAAGATTTGAATTTTGTGTCATTTGTGTGGAAAAGTGTTGCCAAAGAAAAAAAAAGACAGCGTGACAGCTGACAGTTCAGGGTTATTAAAAATGGAGTGCTACATGAAAAAACAATGCGTTTTTATTGTTGAGCAATGAAAATTTACAATTTTTAATTATAAACCTGTGCTTTTTATCAAAATTACTTCTTGCGTGAATTTTGGGACACCCTTTACATATCCACATCACATCACCCATGCATCATCGCATTATGTGCTCACCACCCTGAATCAGCTCCCCTTCCATCACCATATATCCGCTGTCCACTCCCACCTCCCCCACCTCAACTCTCCCTTCCCCCTCCTCCCTTCTCCTCCCCCCTCCCCAGGTAACCACCAAACTATTGAGTGTGTCCATAGTGCTGGTGCCCTCTCCCACCTCCCCTCCCACTCTCCTTCTCCTGTCCTCCCCTTCCCTCAGGCAATCACCCAGCTATTGAGTGTGTCCATAGGTCTCTGTGTCGTTACTTTCAGTTTTATATTCCACCTGTAAGTAAGTTCATATGTTTCCTGATTCTTTCATTCTGACTTATTTCGCTTAATAAGATGGTCTCTAGGTCCATCCATGTTGCCAGAAATGACTGTATTTCATCATTTCTTATCGCTGAGTAGTATTCCATTGTGTAAATGTACCACATCTTCTGTATCCAGTCATCTATCGAAGGGCATTTTGGTTGTTTCCATGTTCTGGCCACTGTGAATAGTGCTGCGATGAACATGTGGGTACAGACATCTTTAAAAATTAAGGTTTTCAGGTTTTCTAGGTAGATGCCCAGTAGAGGGATGGCTGGGTCATATGGTAATTCCATTCGTAATTTTTTGAGGAATCTCCATACAGCCTTCCATAGTGGTTGTACCAAAAACTATTCTTATTAAGTAGATGCTGTTATAATCCTAATTTGAAGATGAAATGGAGATTTAGCATGTTTGAGTAATCTTTTCAAGAACACCTATTACTATAATAGAGGTAGAACTTGAATCCAAAACTATCTGTCTAAAAGCCTTGGCCAAATTTTATTAAACATAAAATAGGTGTCTACTAAATACTGATGATATAGGGCAGATGGTATCTGCCCTACTAAAGCTTACAATACACAGATATTAATCAAATGGTCACACAAAAGAACTTATAATTGCAAACTGTGCTCACTGCTGTGAAATAAAACTTCCAGGTTCTCTAAGAGCAAATTTAAGAGGGGGGATCTAAGTGAGTCAGAAAGTTCAGGTGAAGCTTTCCTGAGGAAGTGATGTTTAAGCTATCACCTTACTATGAAAAACAGGAAGTGAGATTAGGTGGTGGGAGAGGTTTCCAGGCATAAGGGACATGGGTGGTGAAGGCCCTGAATATACTGGAGAGAATGAAGTGAAAAGCAACCCAGGTTGAAGCTGAAGAGCTATATAGGGTCTGATTATATGGGGATCTTCGTAGGCTGTGTTAGGGACTTTTCTCAGGGCAATGGGAGCACAAATGTAGGAAGGAATGTTACATGATCAGTTTTGTGTTCTGAAAGGATATGCTACTCTCGGACATTTATCCCAGACAGAAAGGAACGTATTCACACAAAAGCCCGTACACCCATGTTCATAGCAGCCTTATTCGTAATGGTCCCAAACTGGAAACAACCCAGATTATCTTCTGTGAGTGAATGGTTAAACAAACGGGTTACATCCCTACCATGGAATACTTCTCAGCACTAAAAATTAATGAACTCTTGATATACATAACAAGTTGGATTAACCACAAAGGTATCACGCTGAGTGAAAAAAAAAAATCTAAAGATTATATACTTGGGGAAGTTGGGATGGCTCAGCAGGTTGAGTGCTCACATTGCAGTCGTGGGGTCCAAGGATCAAGTCCCACTCCCGGTCCTGGCCACAGCCCTGGCCCATGTGGACCCATGTACCTAACTGGAATGTGCTTCACACCCCAGTTTGGTTCCCACTGGAGCAGGTTCCCATGTGGGAGGCCCCTGGTTCAGATCCCGCCCGGGTGTGCCTCCCATGTGGGAGGCGCCCTGCCCAGTTGCCACCTGGAGTGGGCCCACGCCAACCTGTAGAATGAAACTGTCGAAAACTGATGATGTACAGCTGTGGAGACTGCTCTGGGCCCTCCCCATTCTCTCTGTCTCTCTCTGTGTCAAAAACACAAAATAATAATAAAACTAAAAAATTACATATTTTATGATTCCATTTACATAGCATTCTTCAAAAGATATGATATGTATGGAAAGCAGATTAGGGGTTGACAGAGTTTGGGGACTTGTGGGGGAGATGGCGCTGACTATGGTATAAAAGGCTAGCAAGAAATAGCCTTGTGATAGAACTGTCCTGTATTTTGACTGTGGTGATGGTCACACAAATCTATACATGCAATATAATAGCATAGAAATAACCATACACAGACACACATGCACATGTGCATATAAAACTGGTGAAATCTGAATAAGGTGAATGGATTGTACCAGTGTCAATTTCCTGGTTGTGATATTGTACTATAGTTACACAAGACAGTACTATTGGACAAAACTGGGTAAAGGGGACACCAGATCTCTCTGTATTGTCTCATACAACTGCATGTTACACTACAATAACCTTAAAATTAAAAGTTAAAAGACAAAGAGATAAAGCTAGCTTCATTGTGGTGAATGGTTTGGAAGGAGGCTATGGTAGTAGATCAGATAAGAGATAGAGTAGGATAGCGGCACTGGGAATGGAGGGAAATAAATGGAACAGAGAGACAGTTTGGAAGTAAAACATACAGGATTTTCTTACAGATTCGATGTGGGAAATGAAGGAGAAAAAAGTAGCAGCTACGACTACTGGCTTTATGTGAGGAGGACGGTGCCAGTCACAGTTTTATGAAACACCAAGGAGGACTGGGTAGAGGGAAGACTGTAAGATCTGTTTTTGAGATGTAGAGTGTGTGGAGCTTTTGATAAAGATAAGTGAACATACTGAACAGGCAGGTGAATGTGTTCAACTGGAATTCAGAAGTAAAGTGAAGGCAAAGGAAGCTGATGGCCTGGATGATATTGTCTAGGGACAGGGTTAGATTGAGAAGCCCCCAACTGGAACTTGAAAAACTTAATTATTTCATCAGCTGGTAAAGAAAAAAGAGGTCATGAAATACAGCCTCAGAAGGAACAGCTGAAGAGAAGAGTGTTTCAAAGAGAATGGTCTATAGTGAGAAGTGCTATGGAGAGGTCAAGTAAGTTAAAGATTGAAAAATATGCATTTAGGAGAATGCCAGGATAGCTCAGCAGTTGAGCACTTGCCTTGCAACTGAGAGATCTGGGGTTCAATTCCTGTCCCTGACCTTTGCAAACTCATATGCTGAACTGTGGCACAACTGGTAACTGCCTGGATGGCTTGGCAGTGAAGGTCCTCACCTTCCATGAGGGAGGCCCCTGGTTCGGTTCCTGCCCCTGCAGCCCTACATCCACCTGTGTGGAATGAAACTATGTCACAATGAATGATGTACAACTATGGAGACTGCTCTGGGCCCTCCCCTTTTCTCTCTCTCTCTTTCTCACCTTC
This sequence comes from Craseonycteris thonglongyai, assembly GCA_004027555.1. Lineage (NCBI taxonomy): Eukaryota > Metazoa > Chordata > Mammalia > Chiroptera > Craseonycteridae > Craseonycteris > Craseonycteris thonglongyai. The sequence continues at coordinate 16,525 of PVKE010008400.1, read as the reverse complement.
TCTCAAACAATAAACCTTCTTAAAAAATAGCAATTCACTGTTAGCTTATAGACAACTTATTTTCATTAATAAAGAAAGTTGATTATTTCTCAATGATATTCATAAATACATAGTACAAATTGGCAAACTTTATACAGGATCTATGGAAGTAACGCCTTTTTATGCGCTGGTAATCTATAGCAAATCTTTTATCACAAATTCACACCACTCAACTTGTTTCAAAAAAATAAAAAATAAAAAAAGAGAAAAATAAAAATATGCATTTAATGTATTAGTTTGGAAGATATTATTGACCTTAGCAAAAGCTTTTTTTTTTTTTTTTTTTTTTTCTAACATGTCCAAAGCAGTCAACTTTTTGTGCTGGAATGGGGAAAGAGAGGTAAAGAAATAGAGTCAGGCAATGTAGATAACTCTTAGAAATTTTACTGTAAAGGAAAGGAAATGAGCTAGTATAATATCTTGGGGAGGGGAGAGAGTGAAGTCAATAGAAGGTTTGGAGAAAATGGAAACACTGGCATTTTTATGTGCTCATGGGAAGAAGAATGCAGTAGAGAAGAAAGATTCAGTGTATAGCAAAGAGAAGAGACCGATGGTTAGTAGTATAAGATTTCTGATAAGGCTGCAAACATGTTATGCTAAGCATAAGTGGAGGGATATAAGGAAGTACAGCTCATCTGTTGCTACAAGAAAGAAGAAAAGGTTAAGGGGAGATGCAAGCCATGTGTAGTTCTGGTGCTGAGAGGTTAAGGGGTTTCCTCAGTGAGAGCTCCTAGGGACCAAGGTCCTGCCAAGAGTAAGTGGAGAGGAGATTTGAGGAAATCGAGGTTTAAAATACTTCTTGAGACAAATGGGACAGCAAGTTGACCTGAGAAGCACGGTAGGATTCTCCTTGGCAGATTGGAAGTCCTGGCTGGGTCTGGTGGGTTGGTATTGATAACCTGTCTGCCTTGTGTAATTGTACCCAGTTCTTTAGTGACAGGTGGAAGCTCGGAGGTAATGTGTATTTGAGTTCAAATCAGGATAGGTTTTTGCCAGTGTGTGTGAAAAACATCAGGGCTTTTAGCTTCTTTTTGGTTCTACTGGGGCCAGAATGAAAGGGCAATAAATGGGCTCAGTTTAATTCTCCAGGTCTCTGGTGAGTACCAATGTTGAACCAGGCACTGTGTTTGGTACAAAAGGTGATGGAAAGAGAACTGACTCTGGGTGGTGAGCACATAATGCAATACATAGATGATGTGATGTAGAATTGTACCCCTGGAACCTATGTGATTTTTACCAACCAATGTCACCTCAAAACACTTAGCAATTAATAACAAAGAAAGGAAAAAGAAAAATCAGAGGCGAATATTATGCCATCTCTGACCTCAAATAGCTCACAGTCTAGGGAAGTTTGAAGGCTGCCGTTTTATCCAAAAGCTCAAGAACAAACAGATGATTAGAAAACCTTTGCCAAAAGACACAGAGACCCATGTCATTCTTTTTTTCCCCTTATGCCTGCTTCCTCCTCCCATCCTGTCACTACCCAGCTATTAATATTTTCTGACTTTCTAAAAAAAAAAAAAAAAAATTATGGTCTGCTTTATTGCAAAGCCTCTAATATGCATTATACATACATGAGTAATAACTCTGATTTCTTCATCATCATTTTGCTAAAATATGATCATTTAGGAATAATTAGATAACCTACTTGAACTGTGTGAATTTTCTCTAAATTTTAAAAGCTGCCATCTAACTATGCAGAAAAGCTATTGAAAAGAGAGATGGAGAAAAGACTGGGTAGGCAAGAGAGAGGAAGGGAAAGAAGAGAAAGAAAGCTAATTATCGATGGAAGAAGACCTTATGTAACAGCTCATCCATGTTATTCAAGTGAACGTCCACTTGAAATGAACAGATGAGCCTCTATTTCTAATGGCAGCCTTTATCATCAGCTTCCAAAATCAGCTTATAGCAGTATATGATGTGAAGAAGCTCTCAAGGATGTAGAGATTTCTAACTTCCAATAGTAGTAGGATTCCTTACCTTTATCCCAAGCATTCTTAAATGGTGGTTTAGAAAGAGGTGATGGCAATGGTGGCTTTCCTTTACTTCAGCAGATTTCCTTCTCCTAAAATAGGAAATTATACAAGGGCTGTCCAGAAAGTATCCAACCATGTAACCATTCTCTTTATATTGACAATGGCTGGATTTTTTCCAGACAGCCCTCACATTAAAGCCATTTGATTGAAAACTAAATTGCAGATGCATCTGGGGTACAATTTAGCAACTGTTGAACAAAGCATCTATATTTTTTAATATTTACTTCTTTCATGATTCTAAAATTCACACTTATTGTAATATATTAAGGAAGTATAGGATAAGGAGAAAACATCCATAATCCCACTATACAAAAACAATTCTCATTGACAATTTTTTAGATCACTTTTACCATAATTGAACATACATTGTATCTATATGATTGTATCCTATTTTTAACTAAATAGTATATAATAAGTACTTCCCAGTATAATTGCAAACTCTTAATAACTTCCACTGTAATATCTGAATAAAAATTTTTTTTTACCTAACTGAGCCTTAGATATATTATAGATATTTGGGTTATTTTTAGTGTTTGAGCTTTGAAGTCCTTTAAGGTACGAACTACAATGCATCAGACTTGGAGGAGAATTGAGGCAGGCAATGATGTCAGCTTACTAAAAGAATTAGTATTTGCTAGTGATTATGAAACTCATCATTGAATTTTTAAGTAATTGTTGCAGAGTTCATCTAGGCTCCTTTTCCCCCCAAAGTAAAAGTTCTCATTTTAATCTCTAAAAATGAAACGCATTTACTTTTGTTCAAATTTGTTACAATGATGATCTATACAGAAGGAGGTAAAATTCATTCAAAAGCTAATCACCCAGAGATAACCATAGTTAACACTTTGGGAAATACCTTTCCATACATATCTATTTATCTGTCTCTGTTTTTTCCTTTCTCTTTGTCATTCTCTTTCCAAAATGAGAGGAAAACCTACTTGCTGTTTTGCAATCTACTTCACTCGACATTGTAATAAGCATTTTCCATCTGATGAATATAACTCTACATTATCTTTTTGACAGCTGTATTGTACTCCAGCGCATGAATAATTTATTGACTCAGTCACTGGTGGACAATTAAGATATTTGAATTTTTGTTCTAACTAAATAATGCTACAGTAACTAAGTTTATACACATATGCATTTTTTAAATACACTTGCCTAATCATCTCCCTAGGATAAATTTCTGGTAGTAGCACTGCCAAAGTTAAATTTATCTATTGCTAAACTGTCCTCCAGTAAAATTATACCAATGCATACCTCCATCAACAAAGAGAAAGATTGCCCGATTCTCTGCATCTTCACAAATTCTGTAATTGTCCATTGTAATTTTTGCCACATTAAGTGAACATTTCATATTGGGAATGTGAGATGCTTTTTCCAAGCATAAAACCAAAGTCTGAAAATGTAAAGAAAAATATATTTAATTTTATTACATGAATAAAAGTCACTATAGTAGAAAATATTTTTTTAAAACTGGGAAATACATTTGTGACATATTCCTAGTATTTTAAGAGTGGTGACACATCAGCAATCAGAAAAGGTGATTAACAATAAAAATTTGGAAAGGTCAGGTAAGCCGTCTAACACATGTTTCGTTGTTGCGTTTCATTGTTTACTGCAAAGGGCAGTGCTCCATGAAGTGCTATGAGGTCACCTCACGAGCTGTTTCCTGGGCTTGGTGAGCAGCGCCCACCCTTACTGCCCTCTGGGGACCAAAGCCCAATCGGAGGATATGCAGAGTTGCTGGTTGAGGGGCAGTTAGCACGCCTCCTGGTTACATGTATTTATGTTGCTTTGGCATCGCCATCCCCCAAAGGGGCAGGCTAATTGTTCACTCACATGAATGTAAAAGTGATCCTCTGAGCTCTGCCATCAGACTCCAGAATCAGTAAATTATTGGGAAGGGAGAAATACACACTGGCAACATGGCCTGATCCATGTCTCCAGGGCAGAACTGACACTATTCTTCTACCAGATGTAGAGAGAGATTTCTAGATGTTCTCATAAATAAAATGCTAGAGGACATGTCGTCAGTGTCCTCCACCTTTCCCTCTCTCTCTGACTCCCATGTGTATTACTACGTACTTAATGAAATGGAGTATTTTTCAGCAACTTCAGGGAAAGTGAAAGACACTAGCGAGGTAGAAACGCCACACTGGCAGCCTCGGTCTCTGCCTCCACAGTGCGGACGGTGCCAGGGCCTCGTCCCTGTGTTTTGGGATAGGGAGTGTCTGGGTTCAGGGAGTGAGTCCCCCAGTCTCTCAGAGGGGCAGGAGCTGTGCATGCTGCTCTGAGTGGTGATTGGAGCATTCCTCAGCACTGGACGTTCCTTTGCAGATGGTAAGTGATGGTGTGTGCTCTGGGGCCTTATTTCTCCCTCTCTGATGGAAAACTGTGTATATTGAGGTTGTATGTCCCTTAAATCCTTAGTCAGTGTCCAAAAAGTGAGCAGAGAAGAGAGATGAAACATGTCAAAGACTGTATGGGAGCCCGTTAGGCCAACCACAAGCTAAGGTCTATGGTAGGAAGCAGGTCTAGTAAACAGCTCATTCTCCACCTGAGCCGTTGACCTCGCCGAAAGGTATAGGATGTGTTTAGCCAGGCTCCAGTGCTACCCATGGGCTGTTAGAGGCCACCTACCCAGCTCCATGGACCCAGGTCTCATGACTAAATGTCTGGCTTTCTTAATGATGCTCTTAGAAAACTTCTCATATATGAGTACACCAACCTCCATAATATAGTCTATACTTGGAGGCCAAATTGGAACTTAGTAATGATGATTAATGTTGAATGGTGTTAATTAGCATTATGAGTGTACCTCATGTCCTTTCTTAGTACCCTTTTCTTTGCTTCTCCAAACATGGTTGCCTGTTCAAAACTAGGGAGAGGTGTGTATGTGTGTGTATACATACACACACACACACATATGGCATATACACAGCCTGCTTATTCAACGAATCTTTTTACTAGGTATTTGCAGAGGCATCTTGTATAAGAGGTCTTTGCAGTGATAGAATTAAGGTTTCTTTCTTTCATTAGATTCTTCTTCATACACACTTTCTCTAGTCTCTTTGTTATTCCTAATTCCTCCCAACATGGAGTTATTGTAAGGTGACCAGATTTTAACATTGGTAAAGCGGAACACCATTGACCGGGGGGGAGGGGGTTCTTGATTAAAATTTTGGTCTGTCTCCCGCCGTTCCCTAGCTTGTCGTGCATTCTTTCCAAAAATCGGGACTTTTTTAAAACGCCGCGGGACACGGAACAAATTGTTAAAAATTGGGACTGTCTCACCAAAAGCGGGATGTCTTGTCACCTTAAGTTATTGGCAACAGATCAGTCATACCTACCTTAACCCAGAAAATCACTTTCAGATATGTACCAAGAATCAGCCACTGCACCACTTACACTTTAGTAGGCTAAAGTGGGTTCCACCTGTAGTTCCTTTCTGTACATGTATATCCTTTTTGGTACATGATAAGTAATTATCACTTCTAATTTAAAAGTAAGCCTTTACTTTGGGTGAGGGAAGCGTGTGTCTCATGGCAGAAACTGAGGAAAATGTACACCTAAATCCATTAACATCGTTCTTGAGTCTGTCTGGTCCTTACAAGCTAATCAAAGATGCAGAAGAGAAATAATAGGAACTCGCCACTTAGAATAATTTCCTGGGATTTCCCCCTGCTCTTTTCATCATCACCATGCCTGAATAATGACCACTACATTGGTTTTTGACTGGCAAGTTCTGCGTGATCCTCTACCAGTTTTATAACAATACTTTTTAGTAAAAATTCGAACTGTTTTTCCCAAAATGCAGGAAGTATCTTTTGACAGTGTGTAAACACTATCCATCTACAAATAAAGAGTCACTCCATCGTCTTATCACCACCAATCATTAACATCTCTCACCTAGAATAATACAGAGGCCAGCCATCTCACAGTGTGTTCACCACTCCACCCAACTACCTCACATACCTAGGAAAAGAGTTTCAGAAGTGTACACTAACATCCAGATAAACACATCAGATCTAAACCTTGGTCCAGGAATCTCAGAGAAATCTTATTGGCCACTATTATTTGGAATTTTTTCTTTTTTACCCAAACAACAAAAAACTATAGCCACACACTTTGAAGAATTCTTTTTGATCCATTTTGGTGTTGGATTCTGGTTTATTCATTCTTAGAAAATGGGGGATTATATTTAAATTCCAGATAAATGCTTTGACCTGATAAGAAATGAACGTGTAATTTTTGACGGTTGTGATAAAATGATCTTTCATTAAGTGAAGCATCCAACATTCAACTCTCCTCTAGCAACAACCAAGAGATGGAAGCTTTCTTTAGAGAGGAGACAAGCTCTCTGTGGGAAGCCCCCCAAAGGGATGCAGACTTTAAAAAACTGGAAGGGAGGCAACTAGAAGCCAGAAAAACAACAGAGAGCTGTGTTCACATTAACAGCACCCATTACCCTAAAATGGCTTTAATTAAGATGGAATCAAAAACAAGAAGGCACTCTAGATATGCGTCCACTTCTAGGATTGTGCAGGATTTTAGTTTCTTCTCATCTCTTAGCAAAATTCAAAATAACGATCTGAGAAGAAAGACTTCTCCACACCCCAGTCAGATGATTTCATGGGAACAGTACACTCCTTGGCAGACCACACAGACTTGTAGACCAGTCTGCGGATCCAGGGAAAATAGACCAAATAACCCAGAGGAACAGAGTCAGGACCAGCCAAAGACATGAGTCTTTACTGTCTTCCAAAAACTACCCCAAGTCAGCCATTTATTTTCTTTCTCCACAATAGTCATTGGAAAACTTAAAGATCAAAGTTTTCTTTAAGGCCTGAGCTATTGATGTACTTACATACAGATCATTTCTAGGTCAGCTACTGTTACTTTTGTCTGTGACCCAGGACCTCAAAGCAGTCCTACACTGGAACACATGTACACACATGTGTGCTCACATCATCTATTGGTACGGGCTTTTCTCCTGCCTATTCAATGCATTATGAATTTGCCTTTAATGGGGCCTCTGCATTTCAACAAATATTTCTGGAACTCTCTGGGCTCCCACCACACTTGCTGGGTGCACATTTAATATGTTTTAGCTTTACTGCCTAAAGATGGAATCAGGGACATCTACCTGCACATGACAGTGCTTTGGCTCTGGCAGCTGCAGAACTTAATGTATGTATCAGTAATGAAAATCTTAATTAAGAAAGCTGCATCATTGTCCATGAACACTCATTTTTCTCCCCTTGCACAGCCCTTTGTGTATTGCAGTTATACCTGGTCCAGACAGACAGAGCCCTGGAAGAGCTTGTCTGGCAGATCTTCTCTTGATTATTAACAGCTAGTGAATGACAAAGTCGCACTCTCCTTTTGTCTTGAATCTAAGGCTTGGAACTGCAGAGCACACAATGTACTGGAGGGTGTGTTTGTGTTGTGTTTTTTTTAAACTTGCTTTTATTACGTTGGTAGTTTTAAAAATCCGACAGTGTTGATCAAAACTAATTTAGGTAACTTAGAGTTGCCAAAACACTAGCAGATGCATATTTACACATATACTCTCAGCGAAGTATAACTTTCTGTATAGAAACAACGCACAAACAGAAAAAGAGACAATTTTTAGCTGTCTGCCTGTGTTTCTGATGCCTTTGGCCTCCGGTGCTTGCGGCCTGCCATATACCTACTCATGTGACCTTAGCAGTCACTTCTTTCCTTGCACCAACATGCACAGGCCAGTTTGTCATTTGTTCAGAGAGTAAGAAGCTCTGAAAGATAGAATAACTTCAGGCATACAAATAACTGTACCCTAGACTTGGGGTAGTGAGCACACAGTGTGCTCACTACATATCATAGAATTCATACACTTGAAACTTATATAATCTTATTAACAAATGTCACCCCAATAAATTTAATAAAAAGGCCTTTTGAAAAATATATAATTACATGTTCAATTGTAATATTTTGAGAATGCCCATCATAATTCCCAAAATAAGAAATGTATTCATTTGCAATTCCAGGCTAGAAGGACCTGCCCACCTAAATGAGGTCTGATAAATACTGAGGACCTGTCTTTTTAACTGTGCATATACTGTTCTTATCAAGAGGGGAGCAGACACACTGTGTCTGGTGGTGCTAATGTACTGCTTATTTACTCGACTTCTTAGCATTTTACATGCTTTAGTCATTTATTGTAAAAGTCACTGTAAAGTAGGTAACGGTCAGTCTTCTGCCTGCCTGTTGCTTAAGAAAATGTGTGTAAATATTCTCCATGTGTCACGTACAGTGTGAGGAAGACCTTATTATGGAAAAATTATTTTATAATATTCTGACATTAAAATCTCATGGTCACACTCAACATTTTAAATTAAGATTAAATATGAAAAGTAAATAAAAATAGACATACAGTTTTATACTAGAACCATAATCAGAGGTTAGCAAATATGCTCTCTGGGCTCTTGGTTGCTAGATAAGAAATACTGTGAACAGGTTGTTTTACTCTGGAACAATTTCCTTTTCCAGAACCATCTGGCCAACCCTATCGTAAATCCTAAAGCAACAGTGAAGTAATTATCCTAGGAATGTGTTGCAGGCATACAGTGTAAGGCATCTAGTAGGCTATCAATAAATGTTTGGAGAATGAATAAATGAATAAATTATGAATGAATAATGGAAGGAATAAATTTTGTTGGCATTTCAAAGACTAAAAGAAAATCGGATACTTAATTTTGGAAAGTCCTGATTAGAAGTTTGAAGTGTGCTGGATTTCTAGACCTTGATCTTCAACTTTCCAAACAATAAAACACTCAGTAAAATGATGCAGACTCTTAAGATTTAAAATTTGGATAGATCAGTTATGTTCTGCCTCTGGAACACACGTATACATACACACACACACACATGTGCATGTGTGTGTGTATGTGTGTATCCATTTATGTATGCAAACAATCACTGGATCACAATGTAAAACATACTTTTTACTGTGAGTCATGAATAAAAATGTTTGAAAATCTCCCAACGTAGTATCTTCTTCCATTCAGCATATCCATAATTTGTCTAAAATTGAGGAGTGGCTAGGCCCATTAAAAATGGCAGGCGGCGGGCTTTCTGATGATTCACCCCCATCTCTGCCCCTCTGCTGCGACCTCAGTGTGTTTCCTCATTCTTTTTGTGCTGGAAATACCATGTATTATATCCACTTTGGCCCAGTGAACAGCTGAGGTATCAAGCAGGTTTAGGGCCAAGAAGTGCAGTGCAACTGGATCACAAGGTCTTTCAAAAATGTCCTCGCTGACTATAAAGATGCTCTTCAGTGCAAACCTGCTCACCCTTTGTTCTCACTCAGTGGTACACCCGCTAGCAGTGTTATAAATGATCCTGTCAACAAATGTGTGCCTCAGTGGTCCTCCAATACATGACATTTATGTTAATGCCTAATGAGATGTTCATGAAACAGTGTGCAGTTTGTTATATTTAAGTGCTTCTGACTTCCTTATTTCAAAAGCAAGTACCGTTAAACGTAGTAATAGCATTTCTCTATATGCAAACCTCTGCACATAAAAAGGTTTACATTTTAAAACAAACATGTTTTTGAGTTTTATCCAAATTCAAAAAAAGCATCTGAAAAATTTAACAGCTGAAAAACACTTTCTCCTTGCTGAGAAAACTTAAACCTTGCTCGGCTTTATGCAACTTAAAAAAAAAAAAAATTACTTCTGTGCTGAGAACTAGCATGAGAAATCTCAGCATGAAAGGTTGTTGGAAATTTTTTCTTCGTGGAGCTAAAACCAATCATTGGTTTTACAGTGATACCACAATATGCACGTGCTTTGTCAAGAACAACTATAATATAATTTCAAGGGCATCTTCAACAGAAGTTAGGGGGAAATGATAAAGGCTACTTAAGCAGCTATCTAGTGTCTGAAAGCAAAGGTTGAGGACATCACTGTACCATCAAGGTCTAGAGATGCTGCTAACCCTGAGCTGGTTGTTACTATTTGAAAAGCATAAGGGTGTTTGCTTTATTATTGTTTCACTCAATCCTTACTTAGCCCTTAGCTAAGAGGATCACACAAGAAAGCTCTGCTTTGTGATGGTGTCCTGGACTTCGGTTTCTGTTTGTTTCAGCACTTCACTAAATAGTCTGTTACCTGCCATTATGACCTGCATGCATTTGCTAAGCAGTTTTTCCAAATCAAAACAAATGTGGCTGCATTTCTAGAAAGTTGAACCATTTTTAATATAGTATAGAACTGGAAAAACATATAGATATGTCCTTGCAATTGCATGTTGATAATGGACACGTATGTTCAGGCATAATCAGGAAAATAAGAAGAAAGAAAATAGACTGGACCATGCAAATTTGGAAGTACAGCTTGTTCAAACATTTGCATTCCAGGCTTCTAACAGTGTAGAAGCGACTTCATAAAGAAGGCCCACGTTCAAGCATATCCTTCTTAATGTTCTCCTGGAAATAGAGGACACAAAATAATTTTAAATATATCATACTGGCTACTTGTAGAGTGTAATTCTCTGGGCAGTGTCTCAGGGAGGCCACGGATAGGAGAAGAGATAACAACTCTATTATTTGCAGGGTAATTTTTGAGAGAAACAAGTCCTTCCTTGAAGACAGGCTTAGATATTTCAAGACCTCCTCAGAAAAATTTTTCAGCACCTTCTGTGCTCCAAATTGAGGCAGTTTGCATCATGTTTCAGTATAACTGAGTAACAGGATGGCAAATTCCCTGCTTTCTTATTCACCAAAATCCAAAATAGAACTCAAAAAAACTCCCTTTCAATTCCTCACCCCACCAAAACACCCCACTGTGGCCCCCCAGGGAGAAACAAACCAACCAAAAAAAAGAAAGAAAAAAACAAAAAGAAAAGAGAAAACAGTATATAGAGCCAACCCCGAAAGACAAATTCCCAGCTGAACCCTGAGCGCTCTGCTCAGTAGTGAGCTTGCTCGAGCTGACACATTTTTCATAATGCAGATGCATAAATGGGCTGTCTGAGGCAGAGCGCCCCCTTGGTGTTTCTTATCTGGAGTATATTGCACAGGAGTGGCCTCCCCAGACCCAGAATAAAAGACTTAATTCGCCGGCGGACTTCATTTTTTTAATTATGCCCTTCTGTGACTTCATTTTTCATGTTTGTAGAAAAGCACCTTTTTCAGACTTTCACGGTATTTTCCAAGTTCAGACTTCCACTGTCTGTGTCTTACTCACACATATACACATATGCATACACATTTACAGATTGCATGCTTAAAATGAAATATGTAAATATAGACCACTTAATAAGTTTTATACAGAGTGTGTGTGTGTGTGTGTGTGTGTGTGTGCAATAATGAGTTATTTTACACTAGATGTCAGATAAACAAACCAACGGGAAATTATTGTTTAAAACCAAGATGGATGGAAAAGATATATGTACCCCATTTCCACTGCAGCATTACTTACAATAGCCAAGATATGATAGCAGCCTAGGTGCCCATCGATAGATGAATGGACAAAAAGGAAGTGGTATGTATATACAATGGAATATTACTCAGCCGTTAAAGAAAAAAGTACAGAAGCAGATCCATAGGTATAGGGAACAAGCTGATGACAAACAAAGGGGAAGGAGATGGAGGTGGGGGAAATAAATTAATAAAACCACTATGGATATTAATTTTTTTGGACCAGGAGATAGGCTCTTAAAGAGTAGCTTATTATTGTATGGAGTATGCCATTTTCTTCTCTAAAATTATTATCTAGAGTGATTTCTTAAAAATAAATAACACAGATTAAAGTGAAAGGAACAAAAAATGTTCTCCAACCAGAGGTCCAGTTAAACTTCCAGAATGGAGCCAAAATCTTGTCAAAATTCAAATCTGGTTTCTGAAGGATAAAGAGAAACTCTGGGGCCTGTGCAAAAGAACACAAGACCAAGTTCATAGCTCAGTGGTGAACTCCAGGCGCTCAGACCTGTGTTTGATAACAGGCCCTGCCTCTTTCTGTATTCTTTGGGGCAAGCTAATTAATCTTTAAGACTCCATTTTCTTAGCTATAAAATAAGAACTGTACTCGTAATTACTTCCAGAACTCTTGTAAAGATTAAATGAGATAATACATGTGAAGCATTGAGCCCAGTGTGGGCCACATAGACTATGTTCCATTCTGATCATTATTCATCTAACTTATTTTAGCCTTGGCAGTATCTCTGGCATAAGTGCCTAACCTAGAGATGAAGATGAATTCAGCACACTTCAGTATGTTATTTCTGACATGCTTCTCAGGTTATACGTCCTGGTCTTTTATAGCCACAACACAAATAAACCATGCAACCAGAATGGTGTTCTCTCTAGGTAATATTTGCTGCCCACTAAAAGTGTGCCAGGCACTATGGAAGGCCTTTGATGCACATAATCTCTTAGCATCTTACAGCAGCAGCCTTTTATGTTACCATTACTATATCCATTTTTCACAAGGAAGAAGTAAAGCTGAGAAGGCATCAGTGGCTTGCCCACAGTTACATAACTAGATAATAATGAGGTCAGACTTTGGACCAAGCAGCTAGTACTAAATTCTAAGAAAATAATTACAAATAAACAGAAACTATTGATATGTATGTTTATCATAGGTAAATGTATAGTTTCCCTTTTCATTATAGACATTTCAAACATATACAAGAGTAGAAAGAGCATCATAGTAAACCCTCACTCAGCTTCAATAATTACCAGCTTGGATAAAATTTGTTAGATATAACTATATTATACAACTGGAGGTAAGCTATATTTTCAACTCTAGGGGACTGGTTAAGTGTATTATGACATAGCCACAAAATAGAATTTTGAACCATTAAAATGTTTATTGAAAAGCTTATAACAACCTCAACTATTTATGCCACACATTAATTAAAAGCAGCATACATAATTATACATATTATATAATCTCAACTATTTTTGAATAATAAATTGTGAATCTTAGAAATCTAATATTTTAACATTTTTGTCTTACTACTTTCCTGGAAGTCCTAAATTGTACATCATAAGCATATTTTATTTTTTTTTAAAAAGTACCTCCCTATAATATTCAGAAAAGTATGTAGGTGTACTCATTTGTAGGGAGAGAGAGCTTATTTAGCTGACTTCACTATGGAAATCAGTTTATGTAACAGAATATGCCCTGTAACAGAAGTTTATCTTCTCTTAGTGATCAAAATGTTTTTATTTTATTAATATTATTTGTTGATGTACAGTGTCTTAAGTTTGTATGTATATCCAACTTTCTGAAAATATATTTTCCACAACTTAAACTTTGCTAAATGAGTTGGGGTCATCATCCTAAACAGCAGTTGTGTTAACGTTTCTACTGATGCTGATGGGGATGTTGAAGTATAAAAATAATGCAGCATATTTGAATATTGCTTTGTGGTTTCCAAGCAGTTTGTTACGGCGTTAACCATTTGGTCTTTAGTCTATAACATTATTTGACGCTGTTCTTATTTACCCCCAAGCTGCTATAGTATTTTTAGTTCTCATGTCTTCTTTTTATAGATTTTATTTATCTTCTTTAGCTATCAAGTTACTTCTTGTGAAGCCTCTAAGATCCTCATTCCTTCCCTAGTGTACTGCTTCTAATCTGCTTTGGACTAGGAAAATAACCAACATCCTTCAGGTTGCGTATAGAGCCCATGAATTAACTCATTCACCTCACAAATATTTATGAGCAGTGCACTGTGTACTCAGCACTGGAGAGCACACACAGATAGACAAGACAACAGCCCTACGCTCAAAAATATTTTAATCTAGCATATGCCAACTTTGCTAGAAACCAGAGTAGAAAATGATGTATGCTCTGTGAAAGTATTACAGATACCATGATTGGAGTTCAGAAGAGGGCTAACTGGGGGCTTTGCCAGAAGAGATGACACTGGATTTGGGCCCTGAAAGGCAAGGAGAACTGGAGCATACAAAGGTAGAAGAAGGAAAAAAAAAAAAAAAAGAATAAAACCTTTCTGAAACCATGAACAAAGTCTGGAAGAATCAAAGGGTAAAGACTCTGCAAAGAAGTAGTTGGATTTAACTGGAGCATGGAGTGTGTAAAAGCGAGTAGTGGGAAATAAAGTGGTAAAAGTAGATTGGGACCACAAAGTGAAAGGACTTGATTACCAGGCCAAGGAGTTTGGACTTTATTCAGTAGGCAATAGGGAGGTATTGAAAATTTTTAGTGGAGGGTAACATAATCAGAGCTGTGCCTCAGAAAGATTAATCTGGCAGCAGTGAGTAAAATGGATTGGAATAAGGAGAGACCAGAGGACACAGACCAGGTGGGAGACTATCACAATAGTCTAGCAAAAGGCAACGAGGGCCCTAACTAGGGCAGGAGCAGGGGGAACGGACACAGCTGGGGAGCTGATTTATGAGAACATGGCAGAAGGAGAATTAATCCATTACACTTGGGGAGCCAGGGAGAGGAAGGCATCGAAGACATCAGTAGGATTTTGAGCCTAAGTGGAGCCATAAACAGAAGCAGAGGACAACAGAGCAGAAGCAGGTTCGGGAGGAGAAAGCACAAGTTTCATTTTGACAATACTGAGTAAAGGTGCTGACTGCATCCATGAGAGATCTCCTGAGCTCTTGGAGACATGAGATTACAGTGCATTAGAAAGGCCAGGCTTGGGGATGAAGATTTGTCATCTCTGTCTCAACGACAGAGGCCATAGGCAGAGCTTGTCAGAGAGACTTCAGGGGGTTAGGTGTGGTCTACTTGAGGCCAGTGTGGGCAGCTTACAGGTATTTTTCACTTTCTTTCTGTTCTTCACCCTATTTGGAATGCCACATAAGTAGTTTGCAGATGAGTGAAGTATTGGTTTATATATGCAGATACACAAAATATATTCTCAAGTAATGAAGTAATTTGGAATATAGCTAATGAGGTCCATTTCACATTATCCACAGTCTTTATCTTCACATGTAATATATTCCTGTGTGACCCTAGGGGAGTCACTGTACCTCTCTGGGTCCCAGATCTCTCATCAGTTTAATGAAGATTAAGATCCTTGGTGCCCATAACTGGCTCCAAGAAGCCAGAACTAACACTGTATCAAAATCAGTTGGGATGGGAGTGGAGGGGGCCAAGGCTCAGGAATCTAATTTTTTTTTTAATTCCCCCCTAAGTGATTCTGATATGTAACCACTGGGTTAGTATCCATGGGCTAAACATTCCAGCTCTCACATGCTAAAGTGTTATCAATATTTAGACCAAATGTGCTTTTTTTGCCACAACTCAAAAAAATAGAAAGAAAAGAAAACGTCTCTAAAATAACAAGTTTACTGTCAAATTCAGTTCATCTATAACTTTCCTCCTCCCCTTTAAGTTAGGAGTGAGACATAACGTGTATTTGAAAAGCACTATAGTTTAGAAGGCTCCTTGATGCTATTAAATGTGAAAGATTATGTGGGGGAGATGGAAGGGAATGAAAGCAGGGAGTGGCTGTGCACACATACAGCATGCTCTCCGCTCCAGCCACATCCGGGGACTATCCCCATACCCATAATTCACCATGCCTGCGTTTTACAGTTGATGTGAACACTCCAGCTGTGCTTGCTGAGGCGTGTGGTCCTGTGCTGTCCCTGGTTGTACCTGTCAGATTGTATATATAAGCATTTCAGGAGTACCTGTGCATCTTGCCTTAGTCTGTCCAGGCTGCTATAACAAAATACCTCAGACTGGGTGGCTTACAAACAACAGAAATATATTTCCACAGTCCTGGAGGCTGAAAGTCTGAGATCAGTTGCTAGTAGCATGGTCACAGGAGGACCCTCTTCCAGGTCTCAGACTTCCCTTTGTTATTTTCACGTTGTAGAAGCAGGGGGTGAGCTCTGTGGGACCTCTTTTATAGGAACACTAATCCTGTTCAGAAGAGCTCTGTCCTTAGGACCCAATCACCTGGCGAAGGCCCCACCTACCTCCTAACACCACCACATTGGGCATTAGGATTCCAACATGTGAATTTTGGGGGTCACAAACATTCAGACCATATAACAAACCCAGCACCAGTGTAGTGTGGAAGAATAGAGCCTATTGAGATTCTGGTGGGGGCAGATGAGAGTTCTCATTAATGAGCTCATCTTTAATGTCCCTCTCTGTTAGTTTTTCATTATACATTTCATAATTTTACTTTTGCAAACCTCCATCATTACAGCATTGCCTCAGCACTCACAGGAGATACAATCCGAAGGCATCACGGAATGTAGAGCATGCGTCCTGGGCCATGCAGGTGGGAAGCCGGAGAGGACTGAGTTGTCTATTCTGTCTTCACTTTCTCTTCTCTTTCCCCCTCCCCCACTGAGGAAATAGTCTGCTGAACTGGACAGATTACACTGGGTGAACCGAGACTGGAGAAGCAGGTGGAATATGGCAAACCTGCCTTTTCAGCTCCCAGACTAATTT
>PVKE010008399.1:0-47838 GCA_004027555.1 Craseonycteris thonglongyai | reverse complement strand
CCTCCCCCCAACCGGGAGACGCCAAGTTGCCATTTGGATTGCGGTTGCTGGACTGATCGGGTCGTGACGGTTAGCTAGGATCACAGTGTTTTGATATATTCGATTTTAAATGAACTAAAAGCGAGGTAGGTAATCTATTATTATGGTGGCAATTTGATATGATATTGTAGTTCTATAACTATTTTTATTTTTATTTTTTAGTCCTAAAATGAGTGGACCAAATAAGAGAAAACGAACCTATCATTTTAACACAGACTGTGAGGAATCGTATTGTTTCATTAATTTAAAAGGTAAATGCCTTTGCCTGTTGTGTGGCAGTAGTATTGCAGTGCCGAAAAAACATAATGTTGAACATCACTTTCAGACAAGTCATACCACTTTTGATACGAATTATCCACTTAAATCTATTAATTTAAAAGGTAAATGCCTTTGCCTGTTGTGTGGCAGTAGTATTGCAGTGCCAAAAAACCATAATGTTGAATGTCACTTTCAGACAAGTCATACCACTTTTAATATGAATTATCCACTTAAATCTGAAGTAAGAAAGAAAAATAAAATCAACTAAAATGAAGTTTAACTACTCAACAGACTGTTTTCACTAGACATGTGGAAAAATCTAAAAAGTCAACCATTGCTTCTTTCAAAATTTCTCACATGCTCGCAAAGAAGAAAAAACCTTTTCAGGATGGTGAATTGTTAAAAGAAGCATTTCTGACTGTTGCCGATTGTTTGTTTGAGGAATATTCTAACAAGCGTGAGATTATGTCGGCGATACAAGACCTACAGTTGTCAAATAACACAGTCACAAGAAGAATACACACAATTTCAAAAGACATGCAAACTCAGTTAAAGACTGACTTGGAAATATGTGACTGCTTCTATCTGCAATTTGACGAGTCAACAGATATATCAGACACCGCACAGTTGGCAGTTATGGTGAGAATGGTATTGAGCAACTTCACAGTAAAAGAGGAGCTGTTGCAAATATTACCAATGAAAGGACAGGCGAGAGGTGAGGATATTTGTAAAACTTTCAGAAATATGCCAGGTCAATCAACATGCCTTTGCATAAGTTGTCTGCGATAACTACCGATGGGGCACCAGCAATCGTTGGTAAAAACAAAGGATTTATTGCCCTTTGCAGGAAAGATGAATCATTTTCAAACTTTATGTCCTACCACTGTATTATCCATCAGGAAGCTTTGTGTTGTAAAATACTGCCCTTTGAACACGTTATGAAAATAGTCACAAAGATAATCCACTCTACTCGAGCAGCTCCATCGCAATACCGACTTTTCAAGGCCCTGTTAGAAGATACTGAAGATAAAGAACACGATCTCATCCTGCATACTGAAGTACGTTGGCTCAGTAAAGGTCAAGTTCTTACAAGATTTGTGAACTTAATTGAAGAAATAAAAACATTTATACATGATAAAAATGAAAATGATGATGAACTAACAGACTCTTGCTGGCTAGTGGATTTGGGTTTTCTTGCTGACACCATGGAAAAATTAGATTCTTTCCATTTGGAGTTGCAGGGAAAAGACAAAAATATAGCTGAAATGATAAGCTCTGTAAACGCATTTAAAGCGAAATTGACTTTGTGGATATCACATCTGCATATCAAGTCTCTCGTGCACTTCCCATATATGAGGGAAATGCTAGGTAACAATGAATTAAACGTGTCATTATTTATTGAAAGCCTGCAAGTGCTTCAAAAACAGTTTGAAGGGAGATTTCTGCAGTTTACAAATATCGAGCCAATTGTCTCCTTCTGTATCAAACCTTTTACTCTCCAAATAAATGGAATAGAACTAGCCACATGTATTGCAGACCTTGTTCAGGGGAAAGCAGAAGAACTAGAGTTAGAAATTTTGAACCTTAAGAACGATATTTTGCTAAAATCCTTAATATCAGAGGACTTATGGAACATAGTCGACAAAGAAAGGTTCCCATTTTTTAAAAAGCGGCATATAAAATCAAATCGTTTTTCGGGTCAACGTATTTATGCGAATCTTTGTTTTCAAACATGAATTTAATAAAATCACGATATAGATCTCGACTTACCAATGAGCATCTTAATAATTGTTTGCTAACAGGGTTGTGGTCATAATCTTCTAATTACGAGGCACTGGCCAATGAAATGCAATGCCAAAGATCACACTGACAGATTGGTTTTTTTAATGTTTTCTTTTATGTTTTTTTAAATGATTTTATTATACGTGTGTTTTTTATTTACTTTGTATTACGTTTTGTATATATATTTCTTTGTGTGTATATAATTTGTACAATAAATTTATTATTTTAAAATTAATTTTGTTTATTATTTTTATTCTTGTTCAATAATAAATATCCTTAGAAATAGCTGGTGCCCGCCGCCCTACCGATATTTTAGAATGCGCCCTAGGGTATAAAAAGGTTGGGAACCCCTGGTGTAGATGGTCAAGGGAGACCAAGCAGGGAACCCAGATTGGGAGACACCACCATGTGAATGGCGACCTGCTCTCAAGCTCTCCTCTTATGGACAACAGAGCTGGTGAAGCACCTCCATGCTGGTGTAGGACAATTGGATAATGGCAGAACCCAATCCTTATTTGAGCTCTAGGCCTTGCCTAATTTTTCAAGTAACTGATGTTTGCCCAGAAATGCCTTAGCATGGCTCTAGGTCTGAGTCTTTTGAAATATTCCTCCTGTCAGTGCTGCCTCAGGACTACTTGGGTGAAATATGAGGGTCACTTTCTTGGATCATAGAGATATTATATTCTACTCAATGAAGAATCTAAGTCCAGGAATTTTAAAATGCCCACAAATAATGCAGTTGGTTAGGCTTGCTATTTCTACCTTATTGCGTCCATCCAGGAACTAATAATTAAAGGCCTGAAAATGTTTTTGTTGTTTTTGTCTGGTTTGTTTGGTTTGTTTGTTTGCTTGCTTGCTTGATTTGGATTTGCTACTGATTATATTATCCTTTTCCTAAAAGGACATTATATTTGCTTTAAGTATTTAAAATAAGCTTTCAGTTAGTGTTTTAAAACTTGCCAAAGGCTTTAATTACAATTAAATAGTGTAGGATATATTTTCATAGTAAAAAGATGTCATATGTCCCACAGGGAGTTCAAATTTAGTGAACTCTTTTATAATTCTGGTATAAAGATATAGAACTGACCCTTGTGCTACAGGTTAATTCCTTTGTCAGGAACACTGAACGGTGGTGCTAGTTTAGAGGGATTGGGGAGAGGTGGGTAATAAGTAGTTATACAGCAGTTTATTTGCATATGAACATGTTTGTGTAGTGTCTCTTCAGAGTTAAAAAAATGAACTGATAAAGAGCCTTTCAGAACTAACAACCACTCATATGAACTATTGACAGTAATCAATTGCTATGCTTTTGTGTGGGTATTTGGGTTGATTGTACCCAGAATTTTAAGGTAGAAATTCAAGTAAGAAAAGCTTCTACATAGCATTATTGCATCTGAGCAATTCAAGTATAGCATGTCTCTTAAGTAATATGTGTTTATCAGGAAAATTTTTTTTCCCGTTTTTTTAGTCTACTTGCTGAAAGATATACTTGAGTAAAATAACATACAGAAACTTCTGCAGATTTACCCAAATAGGATATTTAGATCAGAAAAGGTTTTATTTTGTTCAGTTTTTCTGTCTGCTCTCTGGGACATAACAGGCCAACTATGATCACAGTGGATCTTAAGTAGCACGAGTAATAGGATTTTTGGTCTCTATAAAATATTCCTTAGTTTTCTCTGAGATCCAGCGTGTCTAGCCCTTAAACATATTCAAAATGTAAATTGGAGCTTTTAGATAATGTCAATTTTATAGAGAATATTCTTAGACATCCATATAAAAGATGTTGCTGTTTAATTCATGGCTTTGCAGGGTAGCAGGATGTGCACATTCTTATTCTGGTGTACTGCAGTATTCAAAGCCTTGTTGGAAATTCCCTTTTGTAATTCTGTCTTACACTGTGGCACATTTTTAAGATTTCATATTGCCAAACCTTAACATTTTGAGGATGAATTTAATTTTGAAAACAAGTACTTTTAGATCAAGATCTGTTGTGTAAGATGGAAAGACACAGTTTAAAAACTATGTATTCATTCGAAAGACATATTTGATATGTTCTATAACTGTGATAGAGTCACATTGTATAGCATAAGCATTGGAATTAGAAGAGTTAATCTAGTTTGTTTATATCTGTTTTCCCACCACAGTCATTACTAGCAACGGTTCTCCAAAGAGTTCTCTCTGAATGCCAAACTTTGTTATCCTACTAACTGGTAAAAACGAGAGGAATTTATTCATCCCGTAACTACACTGAACACTCAGGAACCCTATTCATAACTGAGGCCACTCTGTCACCTTGCCAATCATCTTTTCTTCCCTGAGATTCCCCAAAACAGGAAGTACAAGTGACTGTGGTAGTTGAGTTTATGGAACTCAAGGTGGGCTCCTTCAAAGGTTGGCACTGCTAACTTAGTCTAATGACATTCATCAGCATCCCTCTTGCTACTGTGGCTAATGGAGGGGCTAATTTTTTCCATTTTTATTCTTCTCAAGCCTTTTGCCAGAGTCTGTGAAGTTTCTTTTTCTTTCAAAGAGTGTTTCTAATTCTCAGTGGAGCCCTGAGGTTCCACACTTGAACTAAGCTTTGGAATCAATTGCTTTATACTTTCTCTCCCACACTAATATAATTTTAATCTTTTTCATTATCCCAACTTCTTTTTTCCATTAATCTCTTATTAGAAGTCACATTCTTATAGAAGTATATGTGAACTTAGCTAAATCATTATCTCAAGTTTCTCTTCCACACTTTTCATCCCCTGATCTTTTTCAAACCTACAGGCTTTGCAGTTCTTGCTTTACTAGGATGTTGGGTAGAACTCACCTGAATTTTCTGTCAATTTTTCTGAATAGTTTTGTCCCAAAAAACCACTTTGTCTTTATTCCACTCCTGAATCCTGCCATATGTCTGAAACTCAGATGTAACTTTAGGAATGACACATTGATGTGTGACTTGTTGGCACTTGATAAGACAGGGAGTTTTTCTGTAGACGATGAATTGATCCATTGTAACAAATGTATTTGAATATTTTAGAGCCCATAGGGGATATTTTTTGAAAAGATAGACATTTCTTCTTAGGCCCTGACTTTTTTTGTTTTTGAAAAATCAAATATATATCTGCAGTAGAACTTATGCCCTCATCAACTGCTTTCCAATAGCAAGTTTATCAAAATCATTATGATGCTGTATTTCAATTTTATCATTTTTTTACTTTCAAATTACCTCTTTTCCATTTGGAGAATCTCAAAAATGCTCTTATAATAGAAAACCTTATAATGTCTTCTAGCTCTGATTTTTTATAATTTTTTTCTAAGCCCTAAACCCATGGAAGTCAGAATAAATGTACTATCCTTTATTCTAGCTATACCTTTTAAGTAACAAATTATTAAAACTATCTACCTTGTTGTTTTTTTGTTTGTTTGTTTGTTTGTTTGAAAATTTACTTATTAAATCAGACTTTATTGTGCATTTATCTGTTTACGAGGCAATTGGGTGTTTTTCTCCCTCATAGAATGCTAGAAGTCTTGAGTTGGGTTTAGTGCAGATAATTAATTCTTTAATTTTTAAAATAAATAATAGCAATAACACAATGATTCTGGGCACTTTTAGGCAGTACAAAGTCTTTTAAAATGGCATTGGTTGACTTACAACTGATGGTGAGGTAACATTCATTTCATCAGAGATACTATGAAACTAGATCTGACATTAACTATAATCCTCATTTTCCACAAATGCCTAATAATTCAGATGAAGTTATCCAGTGCTACAATTTAAGAGATACATTCTATTTTTTAAATCTGATTTTGCTCTTATCCTATTTTAATGCTTCAAAAGCCCATGTGGTATTTAATTTAACAGCCATTCCTTTGTTTTATTTCACATCTGCAAATGACTTTTTTTTTTTAAGGAAAAGTAGAGTTTACTTTGGCCTTTTAAAGCATTGGGAAATGTCTTTGATAACAGTGTTTTCTGAATGCTGTTTAGCAACACTTCTGGCTCCATGCAATTATGATTAAAATTAGAAATTAGGTTGAGATATCAGTTCTACTATGCAGATAAGGCAGAGACAATTTAACGAGTGTGATTATAGTAGGATAGAAATGTCAAGAAAATGCCACATCAAATGTCCCCTTTCTACATAGATTATAAGTAAGTGGAAGACTTCATTAGCAAGATAAGAACAGCAAGGGGTTTTTGCTTTAAAATACAGCTGTATTAAAAGAGGATTTTTGTTCTATTGCAGCTGGAAGATTGCACTAAACAGAATAAGTTAAACTCATCAAAAAGCACCCCCAATTTCTGTTAACCTCTTTAAATCATCCTCTTTTTCAAGAGGGGTGAGTGGAGGATTAATCATTGAGCCCAAGTAAGATAAAATAATTATAGCAAAACCTGAATTAGCTGATTTTTTTTTCTCTTAGAAATGTCAGGTCATTAGCATTTTCTTTCCTGTTGGGAACATCATATTCTAATTGTTCCGTGTCGGGAGCTGGGTTGTTTCATATTACTGAAGTTTCTAGTGAGCTGATATTTAGCTGATCTTATGATTTAGTAAGTATGTAGATCAAAGAAAATTCAAAATCAAATTGACATAAAAATGGAATTTATTGGCTCATATAAATGTAAAGTCCAGTTGTGACTCAGTGGCTCAAAGATTATCACAAGGGAACATATGGTGTTTTGTGTATTTATTTTTCTTTTTAAAATTTTTCAGTTATTTTTTATTTTTATTTTCTGCAATGTGCCTTCTGTAATGTTGGCTCTGTTTCAAGGCTAGTTCAGGTTCCATTTGCCAGATTTCTGTCAAAAATTTCTGGGGTCACCTGCCTTCTTGTGTAGCTCAAACAGAGTGTCACATTGAACAAACAGACAAACAAACAGAGCTGAGAGAGAGAGAGAGAGAGAGAGAGAGAGAGAGAGAGAGAGAGAGAGAGAGAGAGAGTGTGTGAGAGAGAGAGAGAGAGAGAGATGAGAGAGAAGGGAGAGGGAGAGAGGAGGAGGAAAGGAGGAAGGGAAGGAGAAACGAAGGAGGGAGCAAAGGAAGGAAGAAAAAGAAGGAAAGGAGAAGAGAAAGAGAGAGGAAAACTCAGGAACCTTTCTCTGAGTGGATTGTCTTAGGTCACATACGCACAATGGCCAGGAAATGAGATGGGATGATTGATTTAGGTTTCAAGTAAGAACTCCATCCCTGAGCATCTTGACCAATTTTGGATCTATCTTCATAGCTGCTTTTGCTTCACAATGCAGGGAAGGTATAAAAAATTATCAAGATACTACCATATTATTCACTGAAAATCAAATGACTTGTTTATTTTGAAAATGTGCTGTGTATTCATAAACAGGCAAATCTTACCTTTGGTATTAGAAGTCAGGATAGTGATTACCTTTAGAGAAAAGAGGAGTTATGACAGGAGATGGGACATGAGGGATTCTCATGGGGTATTATTAATTTTCTATTCCTTGATCAGGGTAGAGGTTACCCTGTATAGATGTATTCACTTTCTGAAAATTCATGTAACTGTATATTCATGATTTACATAACATTCTGTATTACGATGTTTTCATAAATAGATTAAATATAAACTTTAAGTGGAACTGTAAAACAATTACAAACTTATTTATGTAAATATAGTGATTATACTAAAGTTCCCTAACTGCACTGGGTCACCCTGCAGTGCCGTAGTAAACCCGTAGTGACACCATGGGCTGTTTAAGAATTCTGAATGAAACAGCAGTATCTATGAAACATCTGTTGAACACTATAAACTACTAGCTTTGAATAGTTTAAAATTTCCATAGTAGATTATGCTATTGTGGGGGCTAATTATGTATATATATAGATAGATAGATAGATTTTTTTTTTTTTTTTTACCTCCTAAGTTCTTCTAGCTGGGCTAATAATGAAATAAACAGAGATGAATTAACAATAGAAAATGTCTAAAGTTTATACGAATGCACATCACGGGTGCCATAATAAGACTCAAGTACAGACTGGGCAGTTAAGGGTTAAGTGTCATTCTAGAGCTGAGGAGAAAGGGGAGTTGCGGTTTGAGAGTTTGAAGGGCAGAAAGATAATTCACATGGAGATAGAAAAGAAAATAATTGATAAATAATTGTTTGTTGGACCATCTTTAAAAGATTTATTTCTATTGTTTTTTGACAGAGACAGACAGACAGAGACAAAGAGAAGGGGGAGGGCCCAGAGCAGTCTCTGTAGTTGACAGAATTAGTTTTCCATACAGTTTTACTCCACAGGTGGGCTCAGGGCTGTGCAGGGCAGGAACTGGGCCTGGAGCCTCCCGATGGGCCCCGGCAAGAACTAAACTGGGGGCACACCCCAGTTCAGCATATGGGTCCACCTGGGCCAGGGCCGGGATTCGATCCTCAGTCTCCAGGGCTGCAAAGTGAGCGCTCAACCCACTGAGCCATCCCAGCTTCCCCTGTTGGGCCATCTTTAACAATGGACTGCAGAGAGGACTTCGAACAATTGGATCTTGCTTGGTTCCACTCTTTCTTAGTTTATCTTAAACTACACTTTTCTGTGATAATGTCTCCCTTCCTAGAGCAGGACCTGCATCTAAATTCCTTTAGGCAGGTAAAGGGTGAGGGTCAGAGGTTCTTTCTGAGCCCTTTGTTTCTAATAAACCAGCTTAAAATCAGTATCTGAAAACTTTGGTTCATTTACCATCTTCATTTTAATAATGTTCTACCTTTGAAAACCTAGTTTGTTGAAAATTGCTACATGCAAAATCAGTGTGGAACAAGAAATGAGGGTGACATAGTGCCCAATATGCTTCCAAGGTTTAAAAGCCCAGTACCCAATAGGAACACGTATACAATTAGTCATTGTGGCTATCAAAGAATGAAATAAAAATATGATTTTATTGCTTTTGTCAATTCACTACTAAATTGTTTGAACATCAATGCTTATTAAGCTGTTTAGACCTTACTACTAAATAAAGGTAACTGTCAGGTACTACTTTTGGTGTAGAATATAGTGAAAAACCTACTGAAACACCTAAGAGTCCTATGAATTGAGAGTTTGCAAATCACTAGATCTCATTATTTTTGGACTGGTTGATTGGCTTCCATTGTTTGACAACTATAAATCAGTTCAGTGAATTAGGGAATTAAGAAACTCAGTGATATATTATACAATTCTCTGACTTGTAAGGCAGAGCATATTTAATAGATAAAACATTTTTACAATAATCCAGGTTTGTCATTCTAAACTCCAAACATTACTTTAGACTTTAATACAGGTTCTGGTTGTATTATCACAAAACCAGACTATGCATGGTAGGCCTTAGGTTCCAAAAGTGGCTCTTGGGTTGGAATCTAATGACGTGAAATAATTTAGGCAAATATTAGTGGTTTTCTACTTCATCTAACTGGCTTTTGTTTTCTTCATCAGAAAAACAGGATAAAGGAATGGAAGAGTCCTGTACTTCTGATAGGCCTGTACTAGGATTCCAGTTCTAACATTGACCCTTTGATTTCAGTAAGTTACCTTTCTGAAGTTCAGTATCTTTCCTGTAAAAGGAGACCAAAAGAGGTTTATATTTCTATGTGAAAGATTTTGCACGCAACCTGACATATGACAGACATTTAAGATGCTCTCAGTGCAAATATATACAGGGTTGGCAGAAATAACATCCTTTTTTATGAGCTGGTCATCTATACCAAATCTTCTATTGCAAAGTCATAAAAGCATGTAATTCTGTAACATAACAATATCATACTATCTAACATTTTAGATGAAATGTTCAAAATGCTGTCCATCCTGTGCGAGGCATTCACATACCCTACCAACCACTACACTATTTTAAAATGGGCTTTACTTCTGTCGGACCATATTCTATAGCTACTGTGTGTCTGATCTGTGATCAGTCCTGTGGAGACTAAAACCATGATTAAGACACATAAGACACACCTCTGTCTTTAAGATGCTAAAACATTCAATAAAGGGAGCTGGGGTAGGGTTAAATAATTCAGGCAGAAAGTGGAGGGAGTGGATGGAGGTTTTAAGTATAACAAGAAGAGAGAGAAATAAAGATTGATTTCTGAATGAAGGGAAGGAAGAACAGTCCATGAAGGAGATGGTATCTAAACAGTTTGGGGCATTAAGTATTTCAATGATGCCATTGAAACCATCTGAAATGGAGAGAAGAGGGTTTGCAAGGTCACAGCTGAGGGAAAACAGGTGTGAAAACAGGCCCAAACTGTGTGGCTGAAGCAGCTGGTGTGAGCAGCAGCTGATGCAAGGAGAGGGTAGGAAGGTGTGAAAGAGTGGTTGGAAATGGAGCTGTAATACGGCTGGAGCAAGATGGGTTAGGTATTAATGATTATTTCCCGAAGTTTGTTTTTAATTCTGTAGTTGCGGATTTTAAGTAGAGCTGGGGAAGGTGACAGTAGTCCTGTGGAGGGACACCCAGAAAAGGCAGACAGGAAGCCAGAAACAGGACAGTAAACTCATCTCTCTGTCCTGACTTCCTGTACACTTATTATTAATGTTTTCTCACCTGTTCCTCTCAGTCGCTCTCTCTCTCTCTCCCTCTGTAGTATTTAGGTTTGTTTCCCTGACACTTCTCTTACATTTTCTTGCTTTTACCTCAAGAAATTTGGCCTATTTATCCATCAGCTCTCAATGAGAAATTTATATTTAGTCTAAACCTGGACATACATTCATTCATCAGGAAGTTATTGAATATCTGTAAGTGCATTATTTGAGTTCTTGACTTAGGAAATATCAGAACTGATTTTTGTGGTGCTACTTGCTGTTCACCTTTTTTTTTTCCGTGCTTCCCATAGGATTGCTTTTATAACCGATTAGTCAGTAAGGCTTTATCAGTAGGGCTCATGGATGAATGTGCAGCGTTTGGAGTGCATTCCTCCAAGAAGGGTCACTCTTATGGAACGTGATAGGATTGATGCCCCCTGGAGCTGTGAAATGTGGTGGCTCTGCTTCAGGTAGCTGAGGTATGTGGTTTTAGTGGAATTGATTTTTAAAAATGCTGTTATGAAGCATTGCAGTTTCTTAAGTGGACTGCCCAGTCATTAAAACTAGTTTATATTAATACACTTTAAATGTGGGGTGTATTTGATTGTAATCTAATGTGAGAGGTATGATGCATGGTAAACTTTCAAGTCCGTCCTGGGGAATTCTGGCTCTGTGACTCATTAGCCATGTGACCTTGAACAAGTTACTTAACCTTTCTGAGTCCCAAAATCTCCTACTGCAAAATGGAGAAAAAAAAAATACTTACTTGTGAACATTCTTGTTAAGATTGGAGCTATATGTGAGTCCTGAGAGTGTGCATATATAGCCTAGGGATAGACATTCTCTCTTGGCTAAATCATTGATGATACAAGTCAAAATGGATTAATAAGACACATGTGATTTATCAACTAGACTTTAGGGCTGTCAATAGCACAGAATTTAGTGGTTATAATGAATGATATTGAAAGACTTTTTTAATATTGAAGAAAAAATGAAAATTCAGATCTTTAAGGAAATAGATAGGGAAGCAAATATGACAGTAATTAGCAAAGGGAACAACTACCACCACCAAATTGTGGCTTCTTTAAGTATAAAAGGGGAAGTAAAATAATTATTGTGGCAAGGAGATTATCTCCAAGCCAACCTGCATTTTTTTTTTTTTGTAGGCAACGTTGAAGTTTTTCTTTGAAAGAACGGCTGTATTTTATTTAAAGATATTAGAAGGTCTCCATGACTACGACCTCTGGAGGAAGGGACTAACTTTTTTTAAACATTCATGTGTATTGTTCAGCTCACATTATGTACCAAACCAGCTGGTTAAATGCTTTCTCAAGAACTTTAAAAACAGAAATAAGTAGTAAAGTTGAATGAATTTTCTTATGTGTCTCATCAGCTAGAAGTAATATGTATGAGGAAGGTAAAGATAATTTTCCATTTTATTTATTTATTTATTTAAAGATTTATTTTATTGTTTTGACAGAGAGAAACAGACAGGCAGAGAGAGACAGAGAGAAGGGGGAGGGCCCAGAGCAGTCCCCATAGTTGCACGTCATCAGCTTTCAACACAGTTTCATTCCACACAGGTGGGCAGGGACTGTGTAGGGCAGGAACTGTGCCGAGGGCCTTCTGCATGGGAAGGTTGCCCTAGCGAGAATCGAACTGGGGGCCACACCCCAGTTCAGTACATGGGTCTGCACAGGCCAGGGCCAGGGTTCGATTCTCAGATCCCAGGGCTGCAAGTGAGCACTTAACCCGCTGAGCCATCCTGGCATTCCAACTTTTCTATTTAAAAGGAGAGAAACTACAGTTACAGAGTTATTTGTTTAGCCTTCCTACCAAGTTAATAATATTTTTGAAAATAAATCTCAGGTCTCCAATTTATCTTTTTTTTTGGGGGGGTGGGGTTTCACATCCACTCTTTCTCTATGCAACTGGACCTCTTCCCAGCAAAAGAATCCCTATGCCATTATTCTTGGGCTTGGCTTACCCAGCCAAAAGAAAAATCCGAAAGACTTTGAAAGACTTTATCAATGAAATTCCAGTGAATAATGAGGACAAAAGGAGAGGGTTTTTTGTTTGTTTGTTTTTGTTTTTCTGGAAGAAAAAAGAAATCTGTATTTAATTACCTTTCAGGATACTTACAAAGCTAAACCATTTTGATAGTAGAGAAAAATTTGAAGAGGGTCAATCCTGTCGGTGAGAAAATTGCACCAGTTTTCTACGCATAAATTCTGCTTTCTCAATATCATAGTATTGCAGACTTAGGTAAAAATAGCTTGAAATGGGTTGTCAACCCTCACATAACTAACTGTTGCAAGACCTTTGAATTTTCTTTAATTATACCTATTGGTTGCTTTGACACAGCCTGGGTCAGGTGGCATTCATAAAACCTCCTGAATACCTACTATTGTGCCAGCAACTTTGTTTGGGGTTGGGAGTCCAGGTGAGACAAGATGGAAGAAATCTACATGCTATGCTCACAAAAGAAAAAACAAAGCACCATCAAAAGTATGCTTTTTTTGGAGTGTATAATCTTTGATTCACCTGTCATTATGTTAAGTCTAATTAATTAGAAAATTTTACTGGAAGCTTAAAGGAACATTGTGAGAGGAGTGGACCTTGCTTCCCCACCTCTCATGTTCCTCAGCATTAAAACTCCACATTGGATCCCCATCTCCATGGAAAATGCAAAGGTAGAAAATATGACTATTGACCTATTGTATATAAGACACACTTTTATGTATTTACTGAACTATGAAATTTAAAATATTTAGGCATTTGCTACATTATATCTTCACTGACTTGATTTTTTGAGAAAATGCCTTATAATAGAAATGACTTTTGTGTTAGACTCTCCAGAACCCCCTCCCCCGCAAAAAAAAAGAAAAGAAAAATAATAATCATCATCTCACTCTAAAGCTCTATGTAGCTTTAAAAACACTGAACTGAGTTATAATTTAATTTTGCACAGAGGATCTCCACGTGCCACGTTAGGTGATTGGAGATATTGCTACAGAAAACTATAAAATCAATATTTTGTGATTTTTCTCAGCTAGAATTTCAGTATCTGCATATTTGATTAATCTGAAATTCTTAAATGTCACTGAGAAAATCCTCTAGGCAGAGAAAATTATGAGAGAATTTCAAAAATGTTTTTGCATGAGGGGCCACATGTGAAGTGTAAAATACAAGGGCTGTCCAGAAAGTGTCCAGCCACGCACCTGCTATTGTTTTGTTGACAGTGGCTGTTTTTTGCTTGTTTTTGTTTGTTTGTTTGTTTTTTTCCATACAGCCCTGTGGATAGGGGGAATTGCTTTAAAAAATATACTGGGGAAAAAATGAATTGCAGGGATGTTTTTCTGGTTGTACTGAAGATAGAAATAACCGAGAAAGGATTTGGGTTCAAGATATTATCTGTCATGCATTGTCACTGTAAGAGTTGACAAATATGTATCTTCAGTTTGACTCAGTTCCCTCATCTTCAAAATAGGAGGTCAAATGTAGACCCCAGAATTCACAATGGAGCCAATTAGAAAAAACTATTCCACTGTTTTCATTTTAAATAGAACTAAAGATAGTCAACAGTGATTAAGAGATTGGCATGAGGCAAATTGTAAAACTAGAAAAAACATCCAAAGTGTCCTGACTCATAAACAACGAATGTTTGTTACATGAATAATGAAAAAAAAGAACACTCCCTCTTGGCCCTCTGAGGTCATTGTTTGTCAGGAAGTGGGATACGTATCGCATTAGAAGAATGGGACAACCTTCTGTCTAACCCCTACTTTTATCTGTCATCACAACTCAGTCTTATCAAGTAGAAATTCTTTTTTTTAAATGTACCTAAATGGATGCTGCTTTTCTATGCTAGGCAGAAAATCTTTCATATACAAACTAACATAGGCCAAAATTTATAATAGGTGGAAATATGCTAGTTTTGAGTTGAATTGGGGGTGAAAAATAGTCATAAAAAGTCATGTGGATTTACAGTGTGTATGGATATGAGGAATGACAAAAGGGTCCCACGAGCCAACTGCACAGGATTCCACAGATGTTTCATTTGAACCCCTGTGCCCTTCACTGCTTTGAAACAGAATGTTTACAAGGCATCAGAGAATTTCAAAGGCACAGAATTTTATCTATGACTGTCTAAAAAAAGAAAGTCAGAAACACTGTTTCTTATCCTTCAGCCAGAGTTATAGGAACAGATCAATTTGGTTAGTTATTTTTTAACTTACCAGTACCTTATGATCACCAATTATGAGCTAAGTATTGGCAAAGTTAGTTAAGAAGACCTAGGCAGTCCATCCCTTTACAAAGAAGGGTCCATGATTGTCTCCCAACATGGAACACATGGCCAAATGTCTCCCATCCTCTCTTCCATCAGCAGTTGTTTTGCATGTCAGTTGGTGAGTTCTGTGATAATTTCATGGTAGACATGTCCTTTTCTAGCCAGATCAAGGATTCTATGTTGAAACTGTAGATGTAAAGAACCTTCCTATAGACATCAATCTTCCTCAAAGTACCCTCCTAACTTAAATTACCAGCTCTGTTGAGCTCAGATGAAAAAAAAAAAAGAGCCTGCTGATGGAACAAATTAATGAATGATTAAAGAATGAATGAGAAGGAAGGTAAAGGAGCAAAGGGCAAACAATTCAGCAGCTGTGTACTCTGACTCTTTTGCCATTGGGTATTCCTAAATATAAAATACGATGATAGAAACCTTGAACTGTGGGGCCTTCCTAAATGTTTTGTTTTGTTTTCTGAAATTTAAAAAAAGTGTCCAGTAGTTGTTATAAGAAAACAGAGTTTTATCTATCCAGCAATTAAAATGTTATGTAACAGTTTGGTAGGTTGGGGGAAAAAAACCAAAGAAGAGTTTTTTAGATTTCTAGTCAGATTTATGACAATGCTCCTAATAAATAACGCATAGCCCTTATATCACAGTGTCACCTTTATTCATTTATATTCATTTATGTTAATTTCTGAGACAATATTTATCTACTCAGTATTGTACTTTTACTTGTTTGAGTAATAGAAGTCAAAAGTAGTATGTAATCAATTCTAATTTTCCTCCAGGTCATCAATCTTTGTTAATAAAACCAAGACAATTACTTTAAAAATTATCCTAAAGTGTTAAAAGAGTTACAAAATCACAATATGCCCAATGACCCAGTGACTCATCTTCACTGCAATTGTAGGTGAGCTTCAGATCCAGAAAATATATGTTATCTCTTGTCGACAGTGTGCCAAGTCACCACCCCATTTTATCCGGAGAGTGCTAATTTATCAGATTTCCCTCCTAATTAGGCAGCAGGTATTTATGGGTCTCTTACTGTGTCCAATGGCCATCAATGTGGCATGCGATAAATTTTTGTGGAGGATTCAAAAGAGATACAAAGACATAACAAGCAAGACATGATCTAGGCCCCCAAAGAAAGCCTCAGAGAGAAATAAAATAGGGCTGCACAAGCAATTGCATGTGTAGGATTGCTAAAGGAATACCCTTGACTTAGGAGAGGCTATGAAAGGAGAACACTGAAGGAACAGATTTGCATAGTTACGACTTATAATGTTTCCAATGTTTTTCTAATAGTTCGTTTCAGTTACTCATGGGAAATAGTAAGAGGTTCTTGCCACACAACATAAAAGTTCCCACTGCATGACCATAAAATGATCCTCCTTTGCTTGTTCTGCAGAACCTTATATTGGGACACATTTAGCTCAACAATTTTAGCTTTAGCATAATCAGAATGGCAATATTATGAAAACAGTTAAGGAAAATATAGAACAGTGGTTCTGAAACTTAATGTGTGCAAGAGTTATCTGAGAGCAATGAGAATTACCTTTAGACAATTTGATTCAGTAGACTCCACCCTCACACATTCTCATTTAATAGAAGAGGCTATACCACCCTCAGAAATTTTGTCTAATTAAGTAGGTCTGGGATAAATGTTGGAAATACAATTTTTAAGTTTCATTTTATAATACTTTGATACAAGAAGCCCAGGGCCATATGCTGAGATGTTCTGCTGTTGAACAACCTACCGTAATGAGTATAACAGAAATGCTAGTTTGATGGTGTTTTTTATAGAAATAAACATTATAGCATTATGTAATGCCTGATGTTCTTATTCAAAGATTGGGTTAGTTAGCTATTGACATGAGTTTAAACGAACTAACCAAACACTTACAATCCTAAAATAATTTTCTTAGGCATTCCTTTAGTTCTCTTTTTATTTTTTTAAATTTATTTTGTTTATTTTTTCAGCTTTATTGAGTCATTGATGACATATACCACATGAAAGTTTAAGGGGTACAAAATGATGACTTGATACACATATATATTCAAAATAATGACTATAGAGAGGTTAGTTAACATCTTCATCCTGACACATAACTATCTGTGTGTGTGTATGTGTGTGTGTGTGTGTGTGTGTGTGTGTTGATGATAACATTTAGGATCTCCTGTCTTGACCAGCAATCCTACTTCTGAGTATATATACAAAGGAAATGAAGCCATCATCTCAAAGAAATTTCTATGCTCCCAAGTTCATTGCAGCATTATTCATAATAGCCAATGTATAGAAACAAAGTGTCTGCTGATGGATGAACAGATAAAGAAAACTATATGTAATACATATAATCTGAGTTTCAGTATTCATATTAACAACATCATATATAAACATTCAATAGAATAATTATCCAGCCTTTAAAAAGAAGGAAATCCTGTTAATTCAACCATATGGATAGATTTTTAAGGCAGTATGTTAAATAAATAAGCCAGAAAGAAAAAGACAAATACTGTGTAATTGCTTACATATGGATTTTTTTTTTTAATGTCAAATTCATAGAAACAGAGAGTGCAAAAGTGATTTCCAGGGGTTGGGGATATGAAATTGGGAGAGGGTACACACTATTATTTCTAAGAAAAATAACCCTGTGCATCTAATGTAGAACATGGTGATTATAGTTGATAACATTGTATTGTACAATTGACATTTTCTAAGAGAATAAAACTTAAATCTTCTTACTAAAATAAAAACTTATGGCTGTGTTAGTTAACTTTATAGGAGTCTGTTCACAATGTATATGTATATCAAATCATCATGTTATACACATTAAATACATTACAACTCTGTCAGTTTTACCTTAATAAAGTTGGGGAGGGGGATAGATCTGCTCTCTTTACAACTTTCAAGTTTAAAATATAGTATAGTTTATTATATCACTATGCTATACACTAGACCTCCAGAATTTATTCATATTATAGCTGGAAGTTTGTACCCTTTGGCCAATGTTTCTCCGTTTTCCCCACCCTTCAGCTCCTGGCAATCTCATTTCTACTTTTTATGTCTTTGAGTTCCTAATCCACTTATCAGATCAGGATTCCTGATGCAGTTTACAAACAATAATCAACTGTCTCATAATCCTTTTGTATTCATCCCCTAGGGCTGCCTTATCAAAGTACCACAAACTGGGTTACTTAAACACCAAAAATTTGTTCTTTCAAACTGGAGGCTAGCAGTCCAAAACTGAGGCATTGCAGGCCTAGTGTCCTTCCTGTAGGGGAGAATCCTGTCTTGTCTTTTGTAGAGGTAGTTTCTGCAAGTAATTATTTATCATCGGCAATGTTCGGCATCCTTTATCTTACAAATCACCACCCCAACATTTGTCTTTATTTTCACATGATGTTCTGCTTGCATGCATGTATGTCTCTATGTCCAAATTTGCCTCTTTTTGTAAGGATGCCAGCTGAGATTCTTAAATGAATTTCTTATATGGCTCTCAGAATTTTTAACTTTAACTCAGATATTTGCACTTCAATTATAAATCCAATTCAGTGAATATTTATTCAAATGTATTGTGCACTGGGAAGAGAGCTGGGAAGTCACTAGGGAAATGAGCATGGGTGAGGCATGATTGGAATTCTCAAGGAACTTCCAAATCTAGTGAAAAAGAAAAGGAGTACATGAACAACTATCATGCGAGATAGAGTAAATGTCAAAAATGAACTGTAAATGCTGAGGAGAAAGTGATAGGTCTTGACTGGAGAAATCATAGAAAATTGCTTTAAAATTTTAATCTGAACTTTGAAAGATAAACAAGGTCTCAATAACTGGGTGTTAGAGGAAGGAAACTCCAAGTTGAAATAAGAGTGCAGCACATATAGAGCTATGAAAATATAGTGTATGTTGAGGGAAATGCAAATTGTCTGAAGAGATGAATATGAGACTGGGAAATTTCTGAAAAATCAAGTCAGAGATGGTATCAACATCCTACTGAGACTGTAATGCCCCTCAGCCCTCTACACACCATACATAAGCAAGTTGCATTATTACATGCTGCACTGAGGGAGAGCACTCACTGCGGAGAACTATGGGGTGTCTTGGTCAGAGAATGTCAGAAGCATCAGAGCTTTGGTTTGGTGACTTGAGCCGGGTCTGAGCAATTGGGGGTGTGCTATAGATTAGATGCTGTCAGAAAGTAGAAGTAAGTCTGTGGTTGGGTGTCTCAGTAAGTCTTGTCTATGGGGTAGGAATGAGAATGAGGATATAGTTGTGATTGTAAAGCTGTAGCTGTTGCTCATTTTGGCCAAGAGAGTGGGTGTTTGGTATTTTGGGAGTGACACAATGATTGTGTTTTCATCAATGCTTATGCAAAATTCTGAAGTATGTCTCAATTTATCATAGTAGAGTAACCTTCCTCTGCAGCGTGTATTCTGTGATATTGCTCATGCACAGAGCATATCGTGGCCTAGCTTTAAGTGCCTGGCTGGATTATAAGTGCAAGAAATGCACTTTCTTTTCCTTGTAAGACTTATTATCATTATCTTAAAGAGATATCTGCATGCCCCTGTTCCCAGCAGCATTGTTTACAACAGCTAATAAATGCAAACAACCAGTTTCCATGAATAAATGAATGGAAAAAGAAAATTATATATACATGAATATTGTTTAGCCAAATAAAAGAAGGAAATTCTACCATTTATGAATAACATGAATGGACCTTGAGGACATTATGCTCAGTGAAATAAGTCAGATAAGAAAGACACCCTATTGAGTGTGTCCATACGGCTGGTGCCCACTCCTACCTCCCCTCCCCACTCTCCCTCCCCCCTCCTCCCCTTCCCTCAGGCAATCACCAAGCTATTGAGTGTGTCCATAGGTCTCTGTGTCTTTGTTACTTTCAGTTTTATATTCCACCTATAAGTGAGGTCATATGTTTCCTGATTCTTTCATAGTTTGGTGGTTACCTGAGGAAAGGGGAGGATGGGGGAGGGAGAGTTGGGGCGGGGGGGAAGCGGGAGTGGACATGGGATATGTGGTGATGGAAAGAGAGCTGATTCTGGGTGGTGAGCACATAATGCGATGCATGGGTGATGTGATGTGGACTTGTACATCCGGAAACAGTCTAATTGTAACCAATCAATGTCACTGCATTAAATTTAACAATTAAAAAAAAAAAAGACACCCTAAGATCTCACATATAGGTGGAAACTTAAAAAAAAAAAGGAAAGAAGGAAGGAAGGAAGGAAGGAAGGAAGGAAGGGAAAAGAAAAGTATCTTATAGAAATAGAAGACAAAATGATGTTGCCAGAGGTGCTGAGTATGGGGTGACAGAAAATGGGTGAAAGTTGTCAAAAGGTACAAACTTCTAGTTATAAGATAAATAACTTCTAGGACTTTAATGTATAGTAAGTAACTATAGTTAACAATACAGTATTGTATATTTGAAAGTTGTAACTACATGGGGTGATGGGTATTAACTTGTGGTAATCGTTTCACAATCTTTGCATGTATCAAATCATTTTGTATATATTAATCTAACACAATGTTATAGGAGGTCTGACAATTAAATTCACAAACTTGCCACTGTGCACTTCATTGGTAACCCTGCACAAAAAACTCAGTAAGGTTTCATAATCTTGGTATATCAGTGTCTTGCAGCTGTGTCCATGTCGACGTGTGGCAGTGTCGTGCTGAGTGGTATTCATTATTGTGGCATGTTTTTGTGTGCCATCATGAAAATGTTGTAGCTTGAGTTTGCCAAGACCTTTTGGAAAAGCAAGAGAATGTGTTGGGCTGTGTTATCATTGGTGATGAAACATGGGTGTACCAATACGACCCTGAAACAAAGCATCTAAGTGCACAATGGAAGTCAGCCCATTCTCCAGGACCAAAAAATTCTGTCAGTCCAAATCAAGAGTCAAAATGATCTTGCTCACCACTTTTGATATCAGAGGGATTGTTCATTATGAATTTGTACTAACTGGACAAATAGGCAACTAAGTTGACTATTTGTAAATGCTGAAAAGGCTATGTGAAAAAATTAGGCAAAAATGACCTGACCTTTTCACCAACAACTCATGTTTCTTGCATCAGAACAATACACCAACCTACAGGGCACTTTCTGTGAGGGAATTTTTAGCCAGTAAACAAATAACTGTATTGGAACATTCTCCCTACTCACCTGACCTGGCCCCCAATGGTTGTATTTTTAAGCTAAAGAAAATATTGAAAGGAAGACATTTGATGACATTTAGGACATCAAAGGTAGTACAACAGCTCTGATCGCCATTCCAGAGAGTTCCAAAATTTCTTTGAAAAGTGGTCTAGGCACTAGTGTTGGTGCACAACTTCCCAAGGGGAGTGCTTTGAAGGTGACCGTAGTGATATTCATTACTGAGGTATGTAGTATTTTTTCTAGGACAAGTTTGCAAACTTAATTGTCAGAACTCATATGTCAATTATATATATTAAAAACATGGTATGTTTAAGATTTATTTCATTTTTTGAGTGAAGGTGAGAAATTAAAAGGGAGAGACCGAGAGAAGAGGGGAGGGCCCAGAGTGGTCTTCATAGTCATACATCGTTAAGTTGTGACATGATTTCATTCCACATAGGTGGATGTGGGGCCACATGGGGTGTGAACCAAACTGGGGCCTTCTGCACGAGAGGTGGGAACCTTTGTTGCTGAGCCATCCTGGTAGTTGCCAGCTTCACGGCAGTTCAGTCTATGGGTTTGCATAGACCAGGTCTGGGTATCAAACCCCAGAGCTTGTGATTGCGAGACAGGTGCTGAACCACTGAGATATTCTGACACCCACTACTTATTATATTTTAATTCATGATTTTTGACTCTGTCACTTCCATTCAATGTCCTTTGCCAATTTCTTTTTTCTTCTCAAATATATAGAGAAGAAATGACTCTTTACGAAAACAACAAGTAGTCATATATAATATGGATATTAAGGGAGTGAAAATGATTTCCATTAAGCCGTACTTTGGAATTGGGTCTCATGCATTGACATACAAACAATTGTAGGCCTGAGAAAATGCATAAAAATTGTCTGTGGGGAGTGGTTATCTGGTTATGAAACAGTAGGATAGAGGGAAAAGCTGAGCTCTACATTGTAACAGGCAAAAAGGATGGCTCTGACCTAGAGCTTCTCAAATGGGAACCAGCATGTGAGTCACAGGGAGATCTTGTTAAAATATAGATTCTGAGTTGGTAGATAGGATAACATGGAGCTGCTGTGTTTCTAACAAGTTACCTAGAGATGCCAGTACCTCTGGCCTGGGGACCACACTTTGAGTAGCAAGCCTCAGTTTGTCTTTATACTTAGTTTGTTAATTATTTAATATTTTATCAGCTCTCATTAAATTTTTCCTAAGGTTCTGTATTTTTTGCTTTCTCTTCTCATTCCTCCTACTTTTGTCTAACACATGTTTATTGCTTTCTTTCATTCTCACTTCCACTTTATTTGCCCCCAAAGGATCACCTTAGTAAATCCATTTACTATTATAGTATATTTCAATAGCAAACCAAAGTTTTGAAATTAAATGTTGAAATAGTAATGATTGATATCTCTTTTGTTTATATTTTGTTTTGTATTTTACTTCTCATATAAAAATGCAAATTTGAGCACCTGAATGGAAACACTGGGCATATTGGTCCCTCCTGGGTATTCTGTGTCTTCTTTATAGCTTGGAAACTGTCAGCATGCACCATGCAGCTTCTTGATTATGTTTCCACATATTGTCTTGATTATCTTAAATATATTGATTACATTTAGCTGTGGTCTCATTAGTCTCCCAATTAAATGTGTCATTGTAGCAAGAGTTTAATTATCTACCTCTAAAGTGAAATAATGTAATGTCTAACAGAGAGAGAAAGAACACAACTAGAACAGAAGAAGAATATTTTATGTCTTTTCGCTGGAAGCATTTCAGCAGCCTATATCTTTATAATATTGAAGACTGACATTAAAAATACCTTTTCTTTTTTTGCTGGGGATCAACTGAATAATACATAAAGTTCATCAGTGATCTTTGCTTTTAAAGACTACAAACTGTGTCTCCTTTTGTAAACCAAATAATAGTTATATAGCTATTCTATATGATGTTTTGATATTTAAATAGTATGTGAATATTATATTTTTTATCTCATAAACTACAGAGGAGATATGGGTTAGGCTTCATTGTTTGTATTTTGCAGAGGACTGAAGGTTAGATTAGTGAGAATCTAGTTAGTAAGTGGAGAAGTAAGCAATAAAATGCCAGTCTCATAATAAAACCCATGCCTTGTACATTTCATCTTACAGAATAATTGCCTCTTGATATAATTATTGGGAACATTTAGGTTTTCTCTATTTACTTTAAAAGCTATTCACTACTGTAACATAACAGTGTAATCTAAAATTAGAGAAGTTTTACATAATACTATGAAATACCATAGGGCTGTGTATTGTGTATAAAGTGAAATATCTATCAAATTTCAGTATGGGTATTAAACACAATTTATCACATGAATTGTGAACCAATGGATCACTTACTTTACCTGGGTAAAGATTTTTCATGCAATATTTTTTTTCTGTCTGGGACACTGGTGGAATTGACTTGTTCCCTTAGGGAGTTTGAGGGGTTGCAAATAAAAGATGAAGAAGTTTGAGACAAGGGAAGGTGGGATGGCTCAGCAGGTTAAGCTCTTGCTTTGCAGCCCTGGAGCCCAAGGATCAAATCCCGGCCCCGACCCAGGCAGACCTCTATGCTGAACTGGGGTGTGTCCCCAGTTCAGTTCTTGCCGGGGCCCATGCAGGAGACTCCTGGCCCAGTTCCTGCCCTGTGCAGCCCTGCACCCACCTGTGGAGTGAAACTATATGGAATACAAATGCTGTCAACTATGGAGACTACTCTGGGCCCTCCCCCTTTTCTCTGTCTCTCTCTCTGTGTGTCAAAAAACAATAAAATAAATCTTAAAAAAAAAAAGAAGTTTGAGACAATGAAATTACATTATTACAGAATATATACTTAATATTTTTTCTTATATTTCCCTCTGGGTCTTCCACCAAATGAATCTATTTACCAAATCCTCTGATGAAAAATAAAAATGAAAATGTGAGAGATGCCTCTTGCCCCTCTGCTTTGTGGCTAGTGCTAGGCAGTAGCTATTTTTAGTTTAAATGTCAATATAAGGTTTAATTTTGTGTAAATATTCATTTAATGAATTAAAGTTAACTTTTTTCTATCAGA
Source organism: Craseonycteris thonglongyai (assembly GCA_004027555.1). Taxonomy (NCBI): domain Eukaryota; kingdom Metazoa; phylum Chordata; class Mammalia; order Chiroptera; family Craseonycteridae; genus Craseonycteris; species Craseonycteris thonglongyai. Next base: position 23,726 of record PVKE010008399.1, on the reverse strand, counting down.
CATCCATGGAAATATTTATACATCAAATGTTATTTTGCTGCTATTTGGGAGCAAAATGTCTTGATTCTGAAGCAACATTTCAAAAACACGTATGTCATTAAAGTAATTTTTACCATAGAAAATACTATGAAATGAGTTGCTCACATGTTTTTGGCTTAATATTTGTCACTCATGTCTCATCCTTTGCTTCAAGGGTCCTGAATTTGAAGGTGGCAGGTAATGCACATCCAAAACTGTCCATCATTCAATCACATGTAACTGATATTTAAATGTAAACACATTTTGTATTTTATTTTCCAATTTTATTGACATGAGACAGTAGAATGAATCCTTTTGAAAACCAAATTTCATGTATTAGTGGGCTTGTGTCCTTGCCTCAAGAACTGTTTTCTTTCTTTGAGAAGTTTCACAAGCAGCCAGCTCCCTGTGGCAGAGAGAGCATGCCGTGAAGCCTATGAGAACCTGCTGCAGGTGACGAAGCCATGTTAGATTCGCCTTTTAGAAGCTAAACCATTTACTTTGTAGGTGGTTTCTAGGCAGCTGCCTAGTAGTTCCAGGACATGCTTAAAAAGTGTAGAAAACGACTTTGGAGTATTGCTGCTGTCTTTAGACATCAAAAAATGAAAGTGATAAGAATCCAGTTCACTCTTCAATCGCTAATTCTGGCTTGCTAGGTCTACCCACAGACTCCAACTGGGAATACCTTAACCCATTTCCCCGTTTGTCCTGAGAAGACTTGCCTGTGGAGCTGTGGCTAAAGCATTTATCATGAAAAAAACATTACTAAATACTGATCATCGTATATATTTCTGTTATATTAGGATCAGAGACAAGTTCTGTTTAGAAATAACTCTAAGAACTGTTCTTATATTTTATTTTCATATTAAAAACCAGTCAGGGTGCTTCAGCCTCAAAGAGTGTGCTTATGTAAAATTAAATGAATGTGACAGTGAGTTGACTTTTTTCCCTAAGTGGGAAATGGATTGATTAGAATAGTCCAAAAGCTAGAGGCTTCAGGACAGGTGGCAGTTTTGTTCAAATGAAAGAACTGAAAACTATTAGCTTAACAATTGGTAAATGCCATAGAGGGGAGTATCTCTCTAATTTTTATTTTGGAAATAGTCCTCATTTCACATTTAATTTGCGGAGTCAAGGGTGATTATTCATGAGGGACCAAGTTAGCTAACTCTGTTCCACCTGCCTAAGCCATCTTCTTCAGGGCTAAATCCATTCAATCCTCAGCATTTTTCAGACTTAGGCCAAATGTTACCTAGCTGAGAAGCCCAGTCGCTACTCTCAATACTGATTTTCTCTGGCCTCTGAAATTCATCAGATGTCAGAGTTTGTATCACTCACTGTTTTTTTTGTTTTTTTTTTTAAACAAACTTTTTTTTTTAATATAGTAACTTTTTTATTTTTAAGATTTATTTCATTGATTTTTGACAGACAGAAACAGAGACAGAGAGAGACAGAGAGAAGGGGGAGGGCCCAGAGCAGTCTCTACAGTTGACATTAGTTGTCCATATAGTTTCACTCCACAGGTGGGCACAGGGCCGCGCAGGGCAGGAACTGGGCCGGGAGCCTCCCACATAGGTCCCGGCAAGAACTGAACTGGGGGCACACCCCAGCTCAGCACGTGGGTCCACACGGGCCAGGGCCGGGATTCAATCCTCAGTTCCCGGGGCTTCAAAGCGAGCACTTAACCCGCTGAGCCATCCCAGCTTTCCCTTGTACCACTGTTCTGTTGCACTTAAAATTTACCTGTCTTATGGACTATGTGTCTGCAAACACACCCATGCATATGTGCTTGTGTGTTCGCACATGTGCACGCGCGCGCACGCGCACACACACACACATACACACACACACACACACACACACACACTTTCAGTAAATTCCAAACTATTCTGCCAAGTCCCCTCAGGGACCATGGGAGCATATGTCAGTCTATCTCTGTTTTACACATTGGACTCGCCTATAATCTTTTATTGAATAAAGTGGTCTACAGCTAATAGAGGTAGAAAAACTATTAATGTGTTTCATATCCTCCTTTTAATTTCTTGCAAGCATAAATTATAACTTAAAATATTTTCTATTGCCCACCCCTCCCCAGTGCCTCATACATTGTTGATGCTCCATAAATACTTACTAATTTTACTGAGTAGAACACTTTAAGTCAGGCCTAGTCAGGTCTTTCCATGGTGTTTTCAGGAATAGGGAAACTGCCCCCTTTACCTTTAAGTTCTTCTGGTGGCTAGAATTATCAAAATGACAGAAGGAAAGTTAACAGGAAAAAACTCAAGTTATAATACATATGCATGGTAGAATCACAATATGGATGCTTAGATCATAAAAATGAGACAAAGAAATGATTGAACAAGGCAACTTTTTATACTTTTTAGACAAAAGAGCAATACATTTATGAAAAACTGACAGGACAATGAAAGTGCTTGTTAGGACTCTAAGCAAGGTGTGGGTTTTCACAGCTGAGGAATCTAAGTAAAGTTGGGCTTGGGTAGTAAGTTAGTAAAGGTGTAACAAGCCTTTTTTACACGTGCTTTTCAACTCTGGCTTTTATAACTCTTATGATAAGGTTCTGTCAGTCCTGCGGGAGCCGCGAGTGCTCGATCATGGGGATTTATTTCCTGCTTTTATGGGAATGGAGAAGAATCAGAGGGCTCTTCCTGTTCCTACTTCTTCTCGGGTGATTTTAGTCTTAAATAATCAGTAGAATGTTGTGGAATATCTTGGAGCAGTGGCCCTGTGCCCCAGCAGTATGGAGAAAGTGGGTCTCATAGCATCTGCTTCCTTGGTGATTAGATGACACATTCAGTCCTATAGGAACACTCTCAATACTGAACTTTGAGCAGTAGAACTTAATCCAGCCTGCTGTTACCTGCTTCGAGAAGTTAGAAAATGCCTGTGTTGTAATGAGCCCACAATACTGTACTGGAAAGAACTTTGGACCACAGAAATTACCAGAGCAATCTCTAGTTGTTCACTCAAACTCAATTGGACATTTTCCTATTTAGTTGTTTTGTTTTGTTTTTTCTTTTGGATTCATTCCACTACCTACACACAGTAGTCAACTCTCTCGACTCAGTCAAGATGATGAGCTGAGCACACTAAGTGTCTGTTTAACCCAGCAAGAAATCTGGGTGCTCTCCTGGTCCAGCCACAATAAATGATCTTGACAGCAAAATGACTGATGAGTGTACTGATGAATGGAGCAAAATAAAATAAGAAAATATATCTTGGGGTGTTTTATAGGTAATCCATTTTATAATCATCCTGTACAACTTGGCCAGAGATGCTTTTAGGAAAAATCTAGGTTAGGGGTATTAAACCTTTTGGCATCCCTGGGCCACATTGAAAGAAGAAGAATGGTCTTGGACCTTACATAAAATACACTAACATTAACAAAAGCTGATCAGCTAAAAAAAAAATTGCAAAAAAATTTATAATGTTTTAAGAAAGTTTACTAATTTTTGTTGGGTCACATTCAAAGCCACGCCTGCAGGCTGTGGGTTGGTGAAGTTTATTTTAATGCCAGATTTCCTTGGTGAGTGTCATTTGCCATCATTTAACATGATTGGATTTATACAGAGGTTTTTCCCCTGATGACAGCGATGCAGGGGGCTATTCCCTAGTGAACACTTGTCTCTGGTAGACCTGGGAAGGCTCACTGTTTAGTCTCTACTTCGAGTTTGGCAACTGAGGGGGAATGAATATGTATACCTCTATACTCAGGCAAGAGTGTTCCATAGAACTATGCTTTATTCCTTTTTAAAACACAAGCATAACCTGGTTACCTATTCGTTGCAAAATGTAGATTTCAAAATAATGGTATTTTTAAGGGTCAATGTTATAGAATAACAAATAATAAGGTAAAAATGATGGCTATTTTAGTGAATTCTGAACTGTGATCAAATGCCTTCAATGGTTCTTCTGAATGTTTTCACTAAGATCATTCTACCGACACCCGTGAGAACCTAATCTTTGTCTGCACTGTACAAATCTCAGAGACCAGAAATCTGGCAGAGGCATGTAAAGCCTGGCTACTTCAGGAAGCCTGAGTATTCTTTGCCATGTCAGTAAATAAAAGCCAGTTAGAGCTATATGGAGGCAGGTACTAGACATAATAACAACCTTAACTATCTTTGGAAACCACCATGGAAGTTACAGTATTTTTGCCAATTATGTCATTTCATCATTTAAATTTTCAATCTTATTCTATGTAGACAAACCAACCTAGAACAAAATTTATTTTTTGCTTGGTACTTAGTTCTTTCAGACAATGGATATGGAAATGCAACAAGAATAACAGAACAGGCTAAGGGGAAACTTATGAAGACAGGAGAAATAATCTAATAAAGAAGAATATAGAGAAGCCCTGACTTTAAAATCTAACTTCATGGTTTAAAAAGAAAGGGAAACATCTTATGATCATATATCAATATTATGACAAACAGACTAACATTGAATTGGCAGCAAAAAGTCACTCTCATCTCTACTACTTAGTGTTATGAGATTATGGACAAGTTATCATCTCATTCTTCATCTTCTTATATGTGAAATGGAATAATAATACATAGTTTGCATGTTTACTTTAAGGATAAAATACAAAATTTGTGCACAAAATATTATTCAATGTTTAACATTGCAGACACTTATAAATGTTGACCAGATTTAATTAAATAAATTGTATCAAATTTATGAAGCACAGGTCAGCAAACGAAGTAGAGTAGTTTTATTAATATAATTAAAAAACTCTATGATGTAAGCAGTAGATTTGATATATTGGCCATTGTCAAATATCTAATAAGTGATTCACAGAAATTTTATATGATATTTTATTGTCTGTAAGGTATTAAAAAATTTAAAAAAGGACTGAAAATTATTACAATGGACTGGGTAATTACTGTTATTAACAACAACACTAATAAATGAATAATGATGATGATACATCATATTGCTCTGAGGAGTCACATACTTATCAGCTGACTTCCAAACTGGGATTCATATTATAATAAAATCCTTGTTATTTTTGAGGTTATTATCAAATTGTATATATGGTGAAATCTGAAAGCTTGAAACTGACTGGTTTGAAAATCAACAAGTTTGAGCATTCATAAATAGATGGTTAAATGTTGAAATTCATCTTTTTTAAAGAAATAGGAACTTCTTCTTGGAAAATAGTTAAGTCTGATTCTTCTTCATTCATTAATGTTTCCAAGCTTCTAGTCTCCATTTAGTATACACAATTGTTGACTTGCTTATTAATGTAATTTCTGAAATTGTCTAATTGCAGATTATGATTGAGTACTGAAAACTTGAGAAAATGGAACTAAATTCTTTGTCTCCTTTTCCCACTACCACCGTCTTTGCTTGGTTATTCATCACTCTCTTCTTAGACTGGTAAAGCCTCTTAACTTGCACTCATATTGTGATGATACCCCTCTACTTGTGTAACTGTGTTCTATAACACGCATCAGATCACATTACCATAATTATTTGACCACAAACCTTAGACAATTTTGCATTTTCTTCTTAATGAAGAATAATTTTCTTTGCCTGAATTATAAGTATTTCTGTGACATGACTTCAAATAGCTGTTTATCCTACTATACTTCATTTGTATCATACACTTTATTCAAAACCCATGCTGTTGCTCTGCTATTTCCTTTAATTAGAATCCTCATTCTTCACTCTAACTTTAAATGGAGTAGATATGTTTTGCATATTGAAAACCTACTTAACTTTAAAAGCAGAGCTTTAGGGCATATGAATATTTCAATCAGAAATAATTCTTTTCTCTTTTTGCTGTCATACCATTGTTTGGGTTGGCCATCATAACCCATCGTTTTCTTTCTAACTATGAAGACCTATTTTCCTCCCATTAGCTTGAAAATTCCTTAAACTCAAGACTATGACTGTTTAATCTTCTGATAAAACATATTTTTAAATTTGAACTGGGCACTGAAGAGCAAAACCTGCTGAGAATAAAGACATTGCTTAACTGAGAAGCAAACCATTCCATGCTTTGTATGGAACACTAAGTAAAAAAAAAAAAAAAAAAGTTGCAATGTTGGAGGAAAATTATGTTTGTATTTCAAAATTTCAGAGCAAATTAGAGCTGGTCTGTATCCTAGTCTATGACTGTTGGGTGGTTGTATTGGTTACAAAAACTATTGCACATGTAAAAAATTTGTGTCAAATTTCTTTTATTTTTTTCTTAAAAAAAAAGAGAAAACCCTCTACATTTGCTTCTTAGTTATTAACGAGGTCTGTGCATTGGGAACTCATTTAATATCATTCCTAATGAACTCATTTTAATATCTGCATTTATGATTAAGCTGACTTCATTAGAAAAATTCTACAAGTCTGCCCTTTGATAGTGAAAATGTTATTCAGCTATCAACCACATCAATTTCCTTTCTCCATTCTTACCTGTCTCTCTCTGTAATACTTGTGTCTTTCTCAGCATTCCTATGAGATTGTTTAACAACACGACTTCTCAGTGTGCATTTGGCATGCTATATACGGGGCAATGAAACCTGGGATATTTTTATCATTTTGAGGACTAACAAATTAACTACCGACAATAAAAATGTCAACTGTTAATGTATAATATGCTCCTCCAAACATAGGATCATATGTCTTTGCTTCATCTTGGCTTTTACTACACGTCATTGCTATATTGTAGCATATTTAAAGGACCTCTTGATACAACTCTCAGAGTTGAGGAGAGAGAAAATAGTGTTGGAAGTACTTGCAGATGGCCCACTTGGACATCATTGCCTCTCAACAAAGTTTTCCTTTCTTTAAAAGTGAAGTTTTAAAGTTCAATTTGAATTAACATTCTTTAAATGACCTGGGAGAATTTTCCTATTTTAAAAGGTCTTTTTGCACCATTAAATTGCCAGATTACTGCCTTTTATGTACTACTTTTTTTTATTTTTGGAGACAACTTATTTGAAAGAAGAATTGATTTATTGGATTACTTTATTAGAGAATCTCATTATGGAGTGATTAAAAACTCTGGAAACTAAAGAGTTCTTTCTCTAGACATAATATATAATAACCTCACTAGGTTTAATATAGAAAAATATTTCTAAGAGTGAACTCTCTATATCAAGCTTTCCCAACCCGAGGCTTTGAATGTGGTCCAACACAAATTCGTAAACTGTTTAAAAACATTATAAAAATTTTTTTGCAGTTTTTTTATTTCTTTTTTTAGCTCATCAGTTATTGCTAGTGTTAGTATATTTTATTTGTGGCCCAAGGCAATTCTTCTTCCTCCAGTGTGACCTGGGAAAACCAAAAGTTTGGCCAGCCCTGCTCTAGATAATATGGTAGTGTTTCAAACAACCATAAGTGACAACAGCATGTTGTTTATGGAAAGAAATATATAGAATAAATTTTTATCAGACTTGTATTTCATGTGAGTGCAGCTTTGATGACAGGATATGTTATTACTTGTGGGGCAATGAGTGAAACTCAAAATAGAACACTCTAGACTATGTCCATGAGATTTTGTTTCTTTGTTGCTTTCAGTCTATAGTCCACATATGTGAAGGCATGTGGTTTAATGTTTACTTGAGGGTTGGGGGTGGTGGTAAGAGAGGATGGAGGGGGAGCTAAACAGATGGGATGGAAAGAAAGCTGGCTCCGGGTGGTGAACACATATTGTAACACGTACAAAAAGTACTGTAGAGTTGTACACCTGGAACCTATGTAATTTTTACTAACCAACATAATCCTAATAAATTTAACAATACAGATAAGTAAATAAAACAAAAAATAGAACACTCCTGTGTGATTCATATTATATCCATTGAGAACATAAAATTATAAAATACAAGATTAAAATGTTAGCTAATTATCAAGAATATACAGTTTTCCATCTCTAAAAGACTTATCTTAAGTGACCATTCTAAATTTTAGAGACCCTAAGAATGATGACATCTATCAGCAGTTCCCAGTAGTGTTCATGTACTTTCTGTTTGGCCCCTTCAGCAACTTAGACAATCATTCAAACACCAAAGTAATAAAGAGGTAAAAACAAAAACCAAACCTTTATTAATTTACTAAATAAACATTGCACAACTAGTTTGCACTAGACAAGGTTCTTGAGGATTAATGAAAGCTTTGTAAAGGAAAGGATGTACTATACTTGAGATTAAGTAAAGGCCCACTGATGATATGTGAAGAGACAGAGAGAGGTGGGTGGAGATGGGAACCTAGTTATTGTAGATGGTGTTCTAAGGAGCTGTGATTGGAAACTACTGAAGTCCTTAAAGTAGATTAATAGAAAAGAATTTGCCTTTTACTTTATCTTTGCTTTTTATTTTTTAGAAAACTTACTCTTTTTGTTTTATAGAAGCTGAACTGAATAGGTGGACAATAAGGCAGGCAGGCATTAGAAGTCTGGTTCATCAAATACCATTTAGGCTGGAGGGGTCAGCAAAATTATTTGCAGGCCTGAGAGTAACTATGTTAGGCTTTGCACAGCATGTGATCGCTGTCATAAATGTTCCACTTTGCACTGTAATGGGAAAGCAGACTTAGACAATATGTAAGCAAATGGGCATGGCAATGTTCTAATAAAACTTTATTGATATAACCAGATATCAGGCCACATTTGGCCTAAGAGCAGTAGTTTGCCAAGCCCTGATTTAGGGTATCAAATATGCATTAAAAATGAAAAGAAAATGATTGCTCTATTAAAGCTTTCTTTTTATAGCCATGTTTATAGTAGCATTATTAGCAATAGCCAAAAACTGGAGGTGACTCTAGTGCCCACTGACTGATGAATATGGCTAAACAAAATGATGTAGATACTACAATGAAATAGTAGTTAAAGAAGTAAGGAAGCTCTGACACTCTGACACCTGCTACAACATGGATGAAACTTGAGTGCATTATGCTAAGTGAAATAAGCCAGTCACAAAAGGACAAATACTGTATGATTCCACTTATATAAGGGACCTAGAGTAGTCAAATTCATAGAGACAGAAAATAGAAGGGTGGATGCCTGGGATTAGGGGAGGAAGAATAGAAGGTTATCATTTAATGGGAATGGAGTTTCAGTTTTGCAAGATGAAAAAATTCTAGAGGTGGATGCTGGTGATGTTTGCACAACAATGTGAATGTACTTAATGTCATTGAACTATAGGCTTAAAATGGTTAAAATGGTAAATGTATTGTTTTGTGTATTTTACCACAATTTAAAGACAACAAATAATTGAATAAAAGAGCAAAAAGCCACTCACTATTTCAATTCCATTTTATGGCTGTTAGACGAGTCGGCCAAACAAAATTATTGCAGGACATGGGGCGAAACCTATGCAATGACAGTGATGCGGGTAAACTGTGAACAGAGGTGGGGTCCCAGGCTGCACTTGCATCAGCTTGGGTGTTTTTAGACTGCAGGTTACAGAAACTCTGAACCAAACTGGCTTAAACAAAAAGAAAATTTATTCTTGAATAATGCAGTCAGTCCAAAGTGAATGCATTTCACATGGCTGACTCAGTAGCTCAACTATGTTCTCACAATCCATCCTTCAGATCTGTTCGTTTCTCTGTTCTGCTATTCGTGGCTTTGGTAGCAAAATGGCTACAGCACTTCCCACTCTATAAACAGAAGCAAAATCCTGAGGCTACATCTTAGAAATGTAAACTCATCTCTCCAAAGAGCTCTGACTTCATTGGCCAAAATTTAGGTCACATGGCTGATACTAATTCTTCCATTTATGAACTGCATGGGATTGACCTGGGATCAGTTCAATGGAGGATCATTAATGAATTTGGGGTATGTGGCCATTTTCTGAAGTATTTGGCTGTTTGAGCTAAGGATGCTACATTAAACAACTGGATTTGGTTTGGGAAAGAAGCAATGTAGGTTGTAGATCTTAGAGTTTGCATACAAACAAAAAAATATACACACAGTTATTTTGGAAAGTGAAAATTAACACTTTTATGGATATGTGTTAAATATTATGAGAGAATTTTTGCACTACCTCATTTAATCCTGAGCAAAACTGTGTAGGGTAGAAATTCCCACCCTTTCTTTATTTTTTTAAATAGATAAAGAAAACTGGGGCTTGAAGGGTTTAATAACTCATGCCTCATTGACTCCAAAACCTGTACTTTTTCTACTATATGTCTCTGGAAATATATAAATAACTTCTCAGTTGAAAAACATCCAATTATTGTCAGGAATATCCAAGGACTCTCCAAAAAGTATCCAGCCATGTAACTGTTCTGTTACATTGACAATGGCTGGATTTTTTCTGGACAGCCCTTGTATGTATGTGTATATGAAATATATAATATATATAATATATATTATATATAACTTTTTTTTTTTTTTTACCATTTTTAAGAGAGGCGACTAGGAGGTTCAAGGAGTTTAAGCAAATGACTCACGTTCATGCAACTGGTAAGAGGCAGAGCTAGGATTTAAACTCAGCTTCTCTTACTCTAGCGTAGTATTTCCCTACTGGATACCACTGACATTTTGAGCTGAGTAATTAATGTGACGGGGCAGTCCTAATCATTATAGAATGCGTAACAGCATTCCTGCCTTCTAGCCACTAGATGCCAGTAACACCTCTCCCTCCATTGTAACAACCAAAAATGTTTCTATCTATTACAAAATGTTGCCTGGGGGTGGGAAATCACCCTGAGTAAGAACCACTGGTCTTTCCACCCAGCTGCTCTTATTTTCCACCCTGAAGCAATTCCTAACGTAGCAGATAGCGGGGGCATAGGCACAGTATTTGCACTGGTTGTCGGCATGAAACCCAGAAGAGTAGAACCTAGTGATTCTAATGGCATAGAATTTCCAGTCACACTAGCCTGATTCAAGATGCAGATCCACACTTCCTATCTGTTATCCATGGACTAGATATTAATTTTATGCCTCAGTTTCCTCATCTATAAAATGGGGATACTAATAGTACCCACTTGGTACAAAGTAAACTCTCTGATCTGGAAAGCTGAGCTCCTCTACTGTGCAGGGTAGAAAGTGGAGAGTAAGCACCTTTCTATTTTGAGCCCACTGCCTGATTTTTATTATGTCTGCAGGTTGATTTTCATTATGCTTGCCCTGAGGGCTGGAGCTATGTTTCTGTCCAATAGGTGTTTTATAAGGATATTTTCTGGATGGAGATTAAACAAATAACTCCTATACCTGATTATACAAGGCAAGTGTAGCAAAAGCTTTTTGCTCTAGTTTGTCCTGAGAGAGTCATGGAAACACAGACATCAGCATAGAGAGGTTCTTGGTGATTTGCTAGGTTAGATGGTTCCTTTACAGACATGAGATGACCAAGGTAAGAGGAGACCGATGTAGGGTTACAAAGCTAGTTTCTAGAAACCCAGGACTGAAAGTGGGACCACTGATTGTCAGTTCAGTGTATTTCTTACACTAATTGTCAGCCTTTTCTAGGATAGGGATCTTCTGTAGACACATAAGATACACTTGAGAGTAGTGATAATTGGATAGTCTGTAGCTAATAGCTATGTTCCACAAATTAAAAAAACAAAATCAAATGAGAACCATATGTTTTAATGTAAATATTTCTTTAAAATCTTTGGATGTTCAAGAATAACAGTGATATTTTTTCCTAAAATTTATTTTATTAATTTTCTAGAAGAGTTAGCGATGTTCCTGACTCCTGCTCTATTTAAGAGAAGGAAGAGCAGACATTCTCTGAGATACTAAGCAGGCTTTGCCCTAGCCATTCCGTGGTGATAACTGGAGTAACAGTGTCCACTGCTGGCAAATCAGATAATTGCACCATTCTTTGTTACTGTCTGTGAGAAATAACACTACCTTCATCAGGATACATTGTCAGGTAGGGAATTTAAGGCATATATCCTGAAAGGTTACTGTTGTACTTTAAAAATAAAAAATTTCTTTTTTTATTATTTTAATAATCAATAATTTGCCTCATATATCTAAGAATACAAATATAATGATGGTTTCTATTTTAAGCTACATGAGCCTTAATATAGTAAGAGGATAGAAAATATAATTTTACACAAGCATTTATACTTAGTGTTATCAAATAAACAAAATCAATTATCATTTTATGGTGATCTCATTGAATTTTTTTAAATTTTTTATTATTTAAAATACTAATTCACCAAGAATTTACCTGGGTTTGTTCTTTTCAGGACATTCATCATATCTTTGAAAGAGAAAGAGTAAAAGACATCTTATACAGAATATTTAAGGGCAATTATTTAGTTTGCTAAACCTTTGAAGCACTTTCTGTAATCTAAGAATTTGATTTCTTACACTGGACAGTTGGATAAAAGCCTAACTATATGTGGCCTCTTTTCCAAGGTTTCTATGTGCTTTAGAAAAGCTTCTTGAGTTTCAGTGCCAAAAACAGGCAGCAGAGGGCCCAGCAAGTTTAAACAATGTGGAGCCATGTTGAACGTGAAGACAGATTTTTGTTTCTATTTTAAATTTCTTCTTAAAATGTGTACTTGTGTATGGTTAAAGTTAGCATGGTTTTGTTTGATTTTGGTTTTGCTACAGGAAAGAAAATAAAACACTAGGCTGCAGAGATAAAATGATTTTATCATGTTGGTATAATTCTATGGAAATCCACAAATGGGACTTTATTTAGTTATAGAATTCTAGCTTGGATAGTTAAGAGCTAGTGTAGAGTTTCAGTGTTTATTGACTTTACAATTGGGAAGTTACCACTATTACAAGGAGCACATGCCCTAAGTGGAGACTGAGCATTACTGATAGAGATTGTTCAATTGTATGCAAATGTTGTCACCCTGTCTCTGCTCCTTCTGTTCCTGTTTTCTGAAGAATCCTGCATTTGAGATTTGAAACTGTTTACCTGTAGGCACCAGGACTGGTCTCTCCATAATTTTGCTGCTTTTAGTTCACTAGGTTAATCTTTCATGATCTGCAGGACCAAGCTCTGTCCCTCTCCACATCTTTTAGGTGCCTCCCACTGGGGATCTTATCTCCTTAAGAACTTTATCTGTGCTTACCATGTTAAGTTTCTGTTTTCTGTCTCCTAGATCTTTCCACATGCAAATTATATTTGCAGCATTTCTTATGCATTTATTCATTTATTCATTCAACAAATATTTCCTGAATTTTACTCAGTACAGAAAAACAGAGAAATGAATAAGACCTACAAGGCTTCTGTTCTCAAGGGAGAAAAATCACAAGTGTATGAAGACAAAAATTAAGGTGAAATATACTGAGAAGAAATCTCAGCATACAAGAAAATTAGGATGAGATCTAAAGAGTACAGGTAGTTACTTTGGATTGAATGGGCAGAGAAGGTCTCTCTGAGCAGGTGATATTAAAGTGGAAACCTAAATGACGGGAAAGGGCCATGCCTACTGCATATTTCAGATAGAAGAAAAAAAAAAGCAGTTTGCACAGAAATCTCAAGGTGAGCACAGGCTTTGCACATTGGAAGAATAGAAAGTAGGCAACCCTATCTCCCACTACTGTTTCACATTTCACCTTGGAAAGGACAGTGTAGCATCAAGAATATTTTTCTATTCATTTCTCACTGGAAAAATGACTCCATTGCATGCCTGTGTCTTTCTTCCTCTTTCCTTAACAACATCCTCCCTACATAGTTTCAGATAAAGAAGTGACTTTGTTTCACTCTCCCAAGCACCTTTTAAACTGCTTTTCTGCACTTTATCTATATGTCAAAGTCTGCTTATTAGGCACATTGATTACTGAATTGCTTGATAGCCAACCCAAGGCACACATAGAACTAGATACTCACTGCCTACAAGATCATTCCAGCTAAGTCCTCTATTTTGCAAGTCCAGGGAGGTTAGGTGATTGGCCAAGGCCCTTTTGCCAGGAGGAAAAGAATTCTGAATCCCAGTCCAAATCTCTTTGAATTACCTTATTTTTCTGCAGTAATACATCCTTGGTAACATTCTATTTCTCTCCCCTACCAGCTTTTTTCCCCCTCTCTTCTCTTATGTAGTGGTTCTACTGCTTTCTTATTCTTCTCTTTATACTGTTCCCTTCCAAAGCCTGCCAGTTCTCTGCCCTATCTCCACTTAATCGGAGTGTTGGTGGCCTTTGGACCCAACAGTTAGTTAGTTAGTTAGTTAGTTAGTTAGTTAGTTAGTTAGTTAGTTAGTTAGTTAGTTAGTTTGTTTGTTTGTTTGTTTCAATTAAATTAGATTGAATCCAAACAGTAAGGCCATACACATATTGAAACCTCCTCACATTGTGACTATCTCAGGGGGATAGAGCAGTTATTACAAAACCTATTGCCATTTGCAGTCTACAAATCAGGAACAAGGAAGAAGAAAGAAGACTGTGTGTGTACCAGCAGTGCACGGTGAGGAGATTTTTACAAAGCTTTATTACTCAGTTTGCAAGTCTAACTATAGTCAGTGGTGCAGTTTAGGTTTTGAGTTAACTCCCAAGAGCCTTGCTGGCATAATTCTCACTTCTTTGTCTGTCCTTACTCAAGGGGATAGTTGGGCTAACTGTCTGGGATAATGTACATAAAAGATGTGCTTTCACTGTAGGGATCATGGAATGTCAGATAAAAATAAAGGAGAGAATGGATCAAGATTGTTTAGCTAGCGAGCTACAGCTCAAGCCATTTCTAATTATTATTCAATAGAACCAAGATATTGGTTCTATTAATATTTTACAGCTACTTCCAGGAGGATGGGGAAAACTCTTTCACCAATAATCAGAGAAAAAGAGGCCAAAGCCAGAATGTCTATAAAATGAACTGTTATGAGTGATTGTTTCTCCAGAACTAGAAAGTATAACATGGGAAAAATCAGGGGTCAATATAAAAACTGAAACTCGTCAGACCCATTCATTCATCAAACATTCAGTGTTCAACAATGGCCTTGCCAATTTGCTCTGATGCTGTGAATGTGTTAGCTCTATGACAGGGTTATATAACCTTAAACTATTGAGACTTTAGGCAGATAAGTCATTACTGTGGGAAGTAATAGATGATGGTTAGCAGCGTCCCTGGCCTCTACTCACTGCATGCCAGTAGCACGCATCACCCCCCAGGCTGTGATAGCTAAAAATATCTCCAGACTTTGCCAAATATGCTCTACAGGACAGAACCAACTACATGGAGAACCAATGCTCCTGGATGAAGGTATTTCTTTTCCTCAGAGGGATAATTCTTGTTCATTATTTATGTTATATTTAATCCTTAAAAAGGATTTGAATGGGGAAGCCGGGATGGCTCAGTGGGTTAAGTGCTCACTTTGCAGCACCGGGGACGGAGGATGGAATCCCGGCCCCGGCCCTTGCGGACCCATATGCTGAACTGGGGAGTGCCCCTAGTTCAGTTCTCTCTCTGTCTCTGTATCTCTCTCTCTTTCTCTCTGTCAAAAAACAAATTAAAAAAAAAAAAGGATTTGAAGAAGTTTACAATGAAAGAGAACATAGACTGACAATTAAATAACATAAAGTAATGAGGGAGAGAGAAATAACAGAAATCTAGGCTGAAGATAGCAATTATATGTAAAGACTACATTTATGTAAGAGATCCCAAGGGGGGGAAAGCCAGGACGGCTCAGCGGGTTGAGCGCTCGCTTTGAGGCCATGAGGACCGGGGATCGAATCCCGGCTCCGGCCCAGGCAGGACCCACGTGCTGAACTGGGGAGTTCCCACAGTTCGGTTCTCTAACTGTCTCTGTCTCTGTCTCTCTCTCTATCTGTCAAAAAGTAAAATAGAAATAAATATGTACTGAAGACAAAAAGATAATTTCTCTCTATAAATGTGAAAAGATAAAAATAAATAAATAAATAAATAAAAAATAAATAAAAAGAGATCCCAAGGGAACACATTTAAAAGGAAAATAAGTTGTGTAATTCTTATTGACTGATAAAAGAAAACTGATATACTATTACAGTTTTATTTGAGTGAGATTTTCTTTTTTGGCCTGGATTTTATTAGGAGAGACACGCTATGAGGTTATTTTAATAGCAATAAATTTGTATTAGGAACTAAATAAATAGTTTTCCTACGTTCAGATCTAATATCAACCCAAAAGATCATAGCAGAAGGAATTATTATAAATTAATTTCATGAAGACATTCTTTACCAAATACCCACTATAATTAATTATAACAGTACTTGGTGAAAAAAAATTATTTCTGGTAAATACACACACATGACAGACCTCTATCTACGCCAGTGAATTTTATTGTTGTGCATTCAGTTAGTAGCTGAAAGTGGTTCTCTGGCTGAATGGCATTTAGTTTATATGTTCTCAAATGGGTTTACTTCCCAAGACCTGACTTCAAAGTCTTAAATGAAAATTGATGAATTGACTGTTCTTACACCTGCTGGTATCAACTCAGTTGTACCATGTTGGTAGGACCAGTGAAGGATCCAGGCTCGATGCCACCATGATGGAAAGTTTGGACAAAGCAATTGCTATAAGCAGTGTCACCAGTGTGAAGGCTGGCCTGCTTAATGTTAGAGCTTATTCTTTTAACAGAAGAGTAAGTTTGTTTTCAAACAGTGTATTAGTTGCCTAAGGCTACCATAACAAAGTAGTACAGTCGGTATGTCTTAAACCTGGGGTTCCCAACCCCCAGGCCACAGACTAGTACTGGTTTGTGGCCTCTTGGGAACTGGGCTGCATAGCAGGAGGTGAGCTGTGGGGGAGTGAGTGAAGCTTCCTCTGTATTTACAGCCGCTCCCCATCACTCGCATTACCACCTGAGCTCTGCCTCCTGTCAGACAGTGGTAGCCTTAGATTAGTTATATAACTTTGCTATATATTGCAATGTAATAATAATAGAAATAAAGTACACAATAAATGTAATGTGCTTAAATTATCCCTAAACCATCCCCTCCACCCCTGGTCCACAGAAAAATTGTCTTCCATGGAACTGGTTCCTGGTGCCAAAAAGGTTGGGAACCGCTGATTTAGGGTAGTCAGAAATTTATCCTCTCATAGTTCTGAAGGCCAGAATCCAATATCAAGATGTTGGTAGGTTTTATTCCTTGGCTTGTAGATGGCCACCTTCTCACGGTGTCCTTCCATGGCTTTTCCTCTGGGCACATCTCCCCGGTGTCTCTCTGTGTGACCAATTTCTTCTTTTTAATAAGAATACCAGGCACACTGGATTAGGCCCACCCTAGGGACCTGATTTTAACTTAATCACCTCTTTAAAGACCCTATCTCCAAATAGAGTCACATTCTGAGGTACTATGGGTTAGTGTTTCAACATATGAATCTTGGGTGAATACAATTCAGCTCCTAATAAAGAGCTTGCATGTTAATATCATATATGTGAGGAATTATTCTAATACATTTATTATCCTTAGTTGGTTCCATTAATCTATTCAAGTAGGTAGGTGCAAACACAGAATTTTATCCACAGTGACAGAAGTTTTCATATCTTCTCAAACATCTTCCAGGGCTGAGTCAGGCTTAAAGGTAGTATTATAAATTTATGCCATTTCCCTTTTTATTTCTGTTTGATTTTTTTTTATTAAATTCATTGGGATGATATTGGTTAGTAAAATTATACAATGTTCAAGTATACATTTCTATAATACATCATTTATATATTGCCATTGTGTGCTCACCACCCAGAGTCAGTTCTCCATTCATCACTATACATTTGACCCCTTTTATCTTCTTTTTAACAGGGGGAGTTTATATGTATTTCAAGTTGTATGAAAATAGTCTTCATTTTGTTGGTGTTCCAGGAACCTCATTCCCACCCATTTAGTCTGACCTTTCTGGGCTGATTTACTCCTATATACTCACTAATTTTTCTGTCTAGAAAAGAACATGCTTTTGCAAATATCCCATGGAGGGTAAATTAAGACTTTGTAGCAATTGATTAAACCATTTGTTCTGGGCATACTCTCTCATTAAGTCATTCATTTATTCTTCTAACAAATTCTATGGGTAGTCTACTATGTGTGCTAAGTATTGAGGAGTTAGTGGTAAACAACGACCATGACTCACTTTGCTCTGAAAAACAGGAGAGCTGTCGGAGGAGAGCAGTTAAGTTCCCTGAAAACAGATGTCTGGTGCTTACATGGCATAGTGGCTCATAGGTTCTTTTTAGTCAGACACTAGTTACAATATGTTCCCTTATGATTTCCACAAATGGTTGAAATGTCCCTAAGTGCTTACATTTTTCTATCCATTATTTAGAAAAATGTGCCTCTCATATTTAGAAGGATGGTACTGGGAGCTAGTGTCCCTGACTTGGGTTCTAGAAATCACAGTGACTGTACTACTTAGAACCATGTCTAGAAATGAGATAATGGCCCGAAGCACAGACTTTGGGGCCCCTGGAGGCAAGTAGCAGGATTAGTGCATTCTTCAAAACTCAACTCTTCTCAATAAGTAACTACTAGAATTGTCCTTCCAAATCAATACACTGTGAAGTTCTTTTCAATTCTTTACCACATAAGTATTCACTGCTTTCATGGTTTGAATGTTAAGCAGTTTTGATCTGGTCTCAGGAGACTACAGATGCTATGGCAACATCGCATCTATTTGCTTTCTCCATCTGGGGAATAGAAGGGGATCTCTCCTTTATAAGGTTATCTCAAGGATTAAAAGAGATAATGTCTGTTAAGGGCCTGCTACTGTGGCACTCCATAAGTATTAGTTTATGCAAGATGTTTGAAATCATGCAAGACCATTTGCATCATTACTATCTAGCCTTCAAAACCTTCCTTTTCATTGACCTGCTACAAGTCTACCAATGTTTTATTTTTTCAAGATTAAATACTATGTTTAAAAATATTTTAATAAATAAAACATCTTACCTGAGCAGGAAAGAAAAAGCATTTAATGCATTCTTAGATAAACTGGTCACAGTGGTTAGATGATAGCTTAGAAGCCAATTTTCTGGACAAACGTCTCTATGCATTCTGGTTTTTGTGCATGTTGTTTGTATATTAGGGTAGTGGTTGTGGATGGCTTGGGTATAACAGAACCAAGAAGCACGTAGCAGCTCTGTTGGTGGAGTGGTGAGGGGTCAGTCTTGACTACTTAATGAACTCTCAACAGTGGACATCAGAGGCCCAAGAGGCTACTAGATGTCACCCTGAAGTGGTTGAAAGGAGAAAATTGGTTTCACATCACTCAGTCATTATTTTCCTAAGCCTACTGGTACAAAAGATGAGTTTCAGTTATCATTTCAACTTTAGTAGGAATGTTTTATTAAAATGTATTCTTGGGAATAATTGCCTTGCCTTGGCTTGCCTTTCTTTTCCTTCTCTTCTCTGTCCCTTCCCTCCCTTTCCTTCCCCTTTCCTCCCCTCCTCTTCCTTCCCTTTCTTTTCCTTTGACTTTAATGTATCTATAACAGCAGAATGTCCTTTTGTATGCCCATGAATCTAAAACAAATCTAGAACTGAGTGTCCTTTGTAAAAATTTGGACTATAGAACTACCCAACCACCCATTTATAGCAGGAAAACATTATATACCCCAAATCTTCATCTATTGTCATAAGGTCTTTTGGAGATAATAGAGAAGTGGTGTGAAAATAACTTAGGGTGCAATGAGAAAGTTCAGAGTATGGGGAGGTATGGACTTCTAGAGAATCACCATGTGCTGTAATTATGCACAGGACTATAGGCTGATTTCAGTAGATGCTTTTGCGGTTGCTGTTTTCTTCTAATAGTACTTTACTGAAGTATAATGTATATGTATCACATGCTGTTGAGTCAGCTCTGACTCTTGCAACCCCATAAGTGAGTGATGTCCCCAATGACCTGTCCTCAACTGCACTGCTCAGCTCCTGTATAATGCCTACCACATCCTTTATGGAGTCAGTCCATCTCATATTTGATCTTCCTCTTTGCCTTCAATTTTCCCCATCATTTCTGTGTTTCAAAGAACTCTACCTTCTCACAAAGTGCCCAAAGTAGGACAACTTCAGCTTTGTCATTTTTGCCTTTAGCAATGTTTCAGACTTAATTTTCTCTAGGACTTGCTTGTTTATCTTTCTGGCAGTCCAAGCTACCAGCACTGTATTTCAAATGAATCACTTTTTCCCCTATCAGCCTTCTTCACTGTCCGATTTTCACATCCATAGATAGTAATTGTGAATACGCAGGTGTGGCTGAGCTTAACCTTGGTCTCTAATGACACATCTTTGCTCTTGGTGATCTTTCCTAATTCTTCTACTGCTGCCTTTCTGAGTCTCATCCTCCTTGTAATTTCTTGGCTACTGTTTCTATTTGAATTTCTGACAACCAAGATAAGCCAAATATTTAACCAGTTCAGTGTCTTCATATTCTATGCTATAAAGTTGTATGTTTCTTTTGTAGTCATGATTTTTTACTTTTTAATGATCAAATGAAGTCCTGCTTTGGCACTTTCTCCTTTCACTTTCATCTGAAGTCATTTCAAATCATTGCTTTCTGCTAATAACATAGTTTTATCTGCATATCTCGTTAATGATATGTCTGTTAATTTTCTCTCCTTTTTCTGAGTCTAGCCCAGTTTTTCATACGATATGCTCTGTGTACATATTAAATAATAGGGAGATAAAATGTGCCCTTGTCTGACATCTTTGACTCTTGGAAACTATATTGGCTCTCTATATTCTGCCCTGACAGTGGTTTCCTGCCCACTATACAGCCTATGCATCAAGACAATCAAGTGCTGAGGCATGCCTATTTCTCCCAGACCATCCCATAGCTTTTCCTGACCCAACAGTCAAAAGCTTTACTGTAGTCTATAAAAAATAGACTAACCTTCTTGTGAAATTCTTTTTGGAGCACTCCAATATCCAGCAAATGCTCTCAGTTAGGTCTCAAGTACCTCTTCCTTTTCTGAATCCAGCTTGAAAGTTCAGAATTTCTTGCACTGTATAAAGTAGAAACCTTTGTTTCATCACTTTGACCATTAATTCCCTTGTGTGGGAAATCAAAGCCATGGCCCTGTAGTTATTGCACTCCCTGGCATCTTCTTTCTTGAAAATTGGTATGTGTATTGAATGTTTCCAGTCTCTAGTCTATTGTTTTGTTTTCCATATTTGTTGACATGGTCTTGTTAAAATTTTGACTGATACAGTTTCTGTGGCTTGAAATAATTCTATTGGTATAACATCTAACTCTGGTAACTTATTTCTTCCTAATACTTTCAGGGAAGCTTTCACTTTGCTTTCCAGAATAGAATAAAAGTAAATCATACACAAATTAAAACAGAAATATTTTAGGTGTACAGCTCAGTGAATTTGGGGAAATGTATGATTGTCTATAAGTATTATCCAGATCAAAGTAAAGAATATTTCCAGATCTCAGCAAGTTCCCTCATCTCCTTTTCAATCAGTCTTCCTACCTCAGAAACAAAAACCCTTCTAATGTCTTAGGATATCAGATTTCGCTTTTCAAATAGAATCATTGTTATACTTGTTTGTGTCTGGTTTTTAAATTGGTCAATGTAATGTTTTTGATATTTGTTCTGAATGTAGCAATGATTTTTTTTATTGAAGAGTAGTACAACAATGTATGCATACTCATATCTCAACTTGTTTTCCATTTTTCTATTGATGAACATTTGAGTTGTTTTCTTCTGTCGTGCTTTAAAGAACCAGCTGCCATCACATACCATTGCAGCTTGGCGACTGCTTTTCTAATGTTGCATCAAGCACGTTCATTTATCAAATCGAATCCTTCTGCCTTGTGTATCACTGACGTTTTCAAGGTACATTTCCTTGCCTTAATGATAAGTTAAATTAAAAGTTCAAAACTAGTGAGTACTTAAAATATTTGTCTTCCATGGGCTACTGGAAAGTCAACATTTGAGAATGTTAACCAAGTTGAACATGAAAGTTTACAGTTTCATGCTCTGCTAACAATTAGAATTCAAAGTAAATTAATTGTGAAATTAAAAATGTGTTTTCTACTCTGAGTCATACTAGTAAACAACAAACAAAAATGTATGTGTGTATATATAGGCTTCCCAGAAAGTATCCAGCCATGTAACTATTTTCATTTTTCTAACAATGGCTGAAATTTTTTTCCTGACATATCTCGTATATGCAATATGCATATTTATGTCCATAGAAGTAATAATAATATGTGGGCTAATATTCAGTTACTGAAGTAGCAAAGAAGATTAAAATAATAACATTTAAAATGAGAATCATAAATTAGGTAAATTCACTGATAGGTAATTAATAACATTATTGAATATAATTCAACAAACATATTTACCAAAGAGAATCTTGTACTGAACAGTTTTTTTAATTTATTACTATGAAGCAGTGGTCCCCAACATTTGTGGCACCAGGGACCAGTTTTGTGGCAGATAATTCTTCCACAGACTGGGGATGGGGTTGGGTAGCAGATGGCTTCAGGATGATTCAAGGGCATTACATTCATTGTTCATTTTATTTGTATTATTACATTGTAATATATAATGAAATAATTATATAACTCACTTGCTGCACTAAAGCCTGCCACCAAATGCAGCTTAATTGTCACTTGCCACTCACTGACAGGGTTTTGATATGAGTCTGCAAGCAAGTGATTTATTACGGTCTCTGCACAGTCAAACCTCTCTGCTCATGTTAATCTGTATTTGCAGCTGCTCCCCAGCACCAGCATCACATCACTGCATCAGCTTCACTTCAGATCATCAGGTATTAGATTGTCATAAGGAGTGGGCCACCTACATCCCTTGCATGCTCAGTTCACAATAGGGTTCATGCTCCTATAAAAATCGAATGCCACTGCTGATCTGACAGGAGGTGAAGCCTAAGTGGTAATGCAAGCAATGAGGGGCAGCTGTAAATACAGATGAAGCTTTGCTCGCTCACCAGCTATTTACCTCTTGCTATGTGGCCTGGTTCCTAACAGGCCACAGACCAGTACCAGACCATGGCCCAGGGGTTAGGGAACCCTGCTATAAAGCATTTGCTTTATGAACAATGAGAGCTTAGAGGTGGGCAGATAATGGGATCTGACCATAAATACATACATATTGTGTTTTAAGTAAAAAAGAAAGTTGAAATTCTCCCTTATCTTTCAACATGGAGGAGGAGGAATGAGGTGAGTATCCAATCCAAAGGTTTTTTAAAGAGTTAATGCAATTGCATTTTGGGGTCTCAATGTTTGCAACTAAATACAACATCAAAATGCATATTCTGAAGAAGTGCCAAGGAAAATGAGTCTAAACCACTAATTGAATTGCCAATGAAAGGCCTAGAGAAAGAGTATAAAGACTGAGAACTGAGACAGTATGAAGGTGGGAGGTAAGGACTTAGGAAGGCAAGGGCAAGAAAGAAGTTGAGAGTAAAAGTTTGTTTGAATTCTGGAGACAAGCAGAAAATATCAGTAGGTTTTGTGTGACCTTCACAATAGTGCCTAGGAGTGAGTCAATGTCATTTAAATGTATTAAAAGTAGAGGGACAGAAATAAATAGAGGGGGTATATGCTGTAAGAAAATACGTAAAGACGGGTATGTGGAAGAGGGAAACGTGTTTTTTCCCCAGTGGGCAGTACAAAATCAGGCTTTGTACCGGATCTTGTGAAGAGCGTTCTAAAATAAGAGCCATCTGACAAAGGAGAGTGTGACCCTAGAACTGTTGGATCCTAAATCATAGGAGAATTCAAGAGGAGATATGACATCCTCTTAACAGTGTTGTTAGAACAAAATAGGACTAGATGATTATAAGGCTCCTTCCTATGGAAATTCTGAGCAGAAGAGGAAATGTCCTCAGTGC